>JAJIBD010031166.1:85000-206602 GCA_021461705.1 Cryptotis parvus | reverse complement strand
TCTGACAGCGCATAGTGAAACCATAGTGTAGATGAACCACAGTTTCTTTAGCCAGTCCTCTGTTCTCGGGCATTTAGGTTGTTTCAGATTCTAGCTGAAGTAGATAGGCGCAGAGATAAGATAAAGAGTACGGATAGTGTTTCTGCTACTTCACCCTGATCTTTCTGAAGAGCTGCTGCAATTTCTCCAACGCCTAGCTAATTAAGAGCAGACAGATTATTGCACACTTGCTAATTGTTTGGATAATACCAGGGTATTATTGGAGACTGGACCCAGGTGCAGATTTGCTAACATTGGAAACAAGGCATTAGTGGCTAGGAATCTCCTTTCATCTCAGCTTATAGACCAGTTATTGGGCCATTACAGATAAAAAATAACTGGGAAGAATTTTATGTGAAATCAGATAAATTTAAGTATCCTGATGATTAAATTTTTATTTGGGAAAAATAAATGAGCTTTCCCAGAAATCAGGACTCTATACCCACTGTAATGTTCTCATTCCATATGAGTGTTTTATAAAGGGTAAGAAAAGTGGAGCATGCGTAGTCACTCACTAAAGTAAGTGACTTACTTTTTATTAGTCAAGTTTGGTATGCAAATATGCGCTGTCTGGCTTAAAAATATGGATTTCAGTGGTTACTACTGACTTCTAAAACATGGTCAAGAAAAAAGTGCTGGGGGAGGAGGAAATAAAAATCATGTGAGGAAAATATATAAACCTAACAGTTAAGAGATAGAAAAATTTTTATATCGTATTCTAAAAACAAGCTTCATAATCACAGGAGAATATTAAACTAACATCTAGAAGGAGAAAGAAATCATAACGAATCACAATAATAGATACAGGGAGTATATAATGCGATTGAGACATCAAAGCAAAGGATAAAAGTAAGGTAATAAATAAAATGATGCACTCAAGATTTATAAAGCAGTTTGGAGAAGTAGAGCTACATCACACTAAGAGTAACAAGCAAAACAAAAAGTGGTAGGTATTTAGGTATAAAAGTAAATAGAATAGCTATTAGATCCAATAAAATTTGTGGGAAACATAATTGTTATGAATCTAATAGTTGATTCATGCTGTGCAATAGAAATATTTTCTGGTTGTATCTTTTTTAATAGACTCTTAAAGGCTCTGAAAAAACAGACACAGTCCAAGATATTCTGCTCGGGGTGATACATAAAAGGTGCAAAACTGCCTATAGTAGAATTTCATGATTAAAAGCATGAACTCATACTTTTTGTACTGAAATTCAAACACTTATTCTAGATAAAATAATCTTAAGTTTTCCTTTGATATGCAAATATACATATTTGAACTTTTTAGCACCTCTTAATAAGAAGGAACCAAATAAAATAGGGCTGAAGAAAAGACATTTCCTTGGAGGCTGCTGAAACAATAGCACAGCAGTTAGTGGATTGGATGCCCCCACCTTCCCACCGCATTCTATATGGACTCTTGAGCACTGCCAGGAGTAATTCCTGAGTGCAGAGCCAGGAGCAAACCCTGAGCATTGCAGAGTGTCAAATGTATTCTCATAGGAACATATGTAAAACTAACAACAGTAATAACTTCATATAGTAATAACAGTATATAGAGCTTTAACATGGGAATAAAGAAAAAAATTCTTCAAATGTACTTGAAAAAACAAAAACTAATATATGCATGACATTTCAATATTCATGAGTATTAGCTGAGAAAAATCATCCTGTTTGTGTTTTTCTTATTAAATTTTGGGTCTATGTAATCTAAATAATTTATTCAATTTAAATTAAAACAAAACCTTAGAACTTAAAATCTTTAAGCATTTATTATTTTTTCTTCATTTAAAAAGAAGTGAATTAAAACCATGAAGTAAGACTGGTAAAAATTATAATATATTTTGATCAGAATTGACTCATTTATTTAGTTTTTAAATGCTACTTGCATTGATGGTAGTGGAGGCAGATATAGGAAAACAAATTGCTGGAATTACTAAACTTGTACTTTCATTTAAAAAATGTTTTTAAATACTGTATAATTCTGTTTCCCCATTAATGCCTAAATCTGTATTATCAATTAAACTTAGTATCTCATTAATGTTACTATAAACGTAATGTTTATTATATATAACACGAATATATATATATATGTATGCACACAATATAATATGTAATATACACATGAAACATTTTAAATGAAAATACAAGTTTGATAATTCCAGCAATTTATATCAACATGCATGTATCGCATAAATGTCAGATTGTAAAAACTATGAGAACAGCTTGAATTATAATCATTTTAGTATATTTAACATCTTGACAGTTTACTTCATTGTCAACAACAAAAAGTATATCACTTCAAACATATGCTTCAATTGCAAGCCAGAAATCTTTATAGAATCAATGACAATGTATAGCAACTTCAGCGCATTTTAACATATATTTTACTGCCACTATAAAATGACTTTTGAACATTTTTGAAAATTACATTAACAAAGAAAGAGGAGCTTACCTAATCCATGCCTGTGTGTTGACATTGGTGGTAAAACAGTCCAGGTCTTGGTTCTAGGATTATAACATTCAACAGTGTTCAAAGTCTTTAAGCCATCTCGACCTCCAATAACGAAGAGTTTGTCATCAATAACAGCGACACCAAATTGTAATCTTCTGCCATTCATCATCCCTGCCTGGATCCACAAATTTGTTCTGAGGTCATATTTTTCTATAGTTGTAGCACCTGATAAAATATAAAGCCAAATAGTCACAATTTACTCCTTAGTGATATATATATTCCACCTAAGGTGGAATGCAATAATGTAGATACTGAATTACCTGCAATATAATAATGAATAATAATGGAATGATGTAGATACTGAATTACATGCACTTGTATTTCATGTTATTAATGCAAATTGAAATATGAAAGAAAACACCTGTGTCACATTCATTTTTCTCAAGGAAAAAATTGAAACAAAAAACAATATGCTAGTAACTCAGCTGTTTAATATTCTCTTCTAGGTAGACACTTAAATGATGAAAATGATGAAAATTACCACAAAAGATTAGGCGTCTGAATTACATAATGGTCTCATGATAAACTCTTGGTATAGTAAAATAATTGTCAGACATAACACAGTTCTGTCAATAGTAGTCACAACTTCCCTCTAACATTTCTTACCATAATAGAGACACAGACACAGAGACACAGTCATACTCATATGTGTATCCTTATATCTATGTATATATACATTTATGAAAGTCCTTTTTTAGATAATTAATCCCTATATCTGCATTTCTAAATAAATAGTTAACTAATAAATTTAATTACTGCCTTACGTCTTACATAACCAAGCTTGAAAGTTTATTCTAATATTTGTAATTTTTTACACTTTTTGAAACCTGTAATTTAAAAATATATATAAAAATTGCTTGCTACAATTAAACAAATTAATAAGTTTAATAATAATCATATAGTATCCATAATAAATATATATCAAATACATTAAACATTTTGTAAATATCCAAGCATGCTATATTCTAGATAAATAGCTTTTCTTTAATGTTTTTCATACATAAATTGGAGAAATGCAATAAATTGACATAGAGTAGAAATTAAAAGAATTTGAACATTCAGTGGCCCCACTTAGCATTCAATGGCCCCACTTAATATATCACAATAAATTGCTTGCACAAAACTAGTTTACAAATGTTTATATGTAAAAAAAGGGGCAGTAAACAATGACATTGCTTTCATATTCACCTGGGTTTCAGCCTCTGCGTTAAATATCCCTACAAATCAAGTCAATGTGGTACGTGATTTAGGGGAGAGAAAGGGGGCGCGAATTCAAGTCCTCAGGCATGAAGTGCAGTGCTCTGCCACCACATCATCTTCCAGTCCTGGAATTTAACATTCTTTTCTAAGCACTAAAGATCTACTTACTTCTAGCCTAGCAGTAAAAGCTAGCAAACTGAAGGGAAAATATTCCAACTGAGATGATTGGACTCTTAGGAATCTAACTTGTAGTAAACTAAAAAACATATATAAACCACTGATAATAATCTAATTTAAAGTTCTATTTTAAAGAATAGTGATAATGTAGATACTGAATTACATGCATTGTATTTCATGTTATTAAAATATGAAGATTTTAATTATAGCTAAATATGAACATTATAAGTTTATTACTTTAAATTTATTACTTTATGTTTCATCAGTAAATGTTCGAGATGAGAGCCTTCTCCTGAGAGTATACTACCTAAGCGGCAGAGCCTGGGAGGCTACCCGTGTTTTATTTATTATGCTAAAAACTAGTAACAATTATGGACCTCAATTCCATGACCTGAAGAATGGTTTGAGGCTCTTCCTTCCCTGGAGCAAGCAGATGCCCTTGGGCTACACTTGCTTTTGACAGAACGTATGATGGAGATGTTACTAGTGCCCACTCCAGCAAATCGATGAACAATGGAAAGACAGTGATACAGTGATACAGTGATACTTTAAAAATGAACATAGACTTGTTATGTCTATTGAAGTTATTGATATTTTAGTTATAACAAGACAAATAATTTTGGTATATACTTATTTCATGATTTTTTTTTAGAATATGTCCAAATAAAAAGTTCAAGGGTATACTAGGTTTAAGGTCATAGAAATTATCAAAATGAAAATACTAGAATTCATGAATGACTACATATTGAGAGTTACATGCAAGCATTTTTCTCTTGTGACAAACTCTTCACATATAAATGGCATGAATGGAGATGTAATCTGTCCCTAAATAAACCAAATAAAGAGACCCATGTTTAGCCAATATGGTTAGATAGGGAGGTAACATTGGAAGAAAGTTACTTTCCTTAGTCTTAAGAGCCTTCGTAGAAACCATTTACAAAAGGTTGAGCAGGGAAATACTAAGACTGCAGAAGATTAATGGACTCTGAATATAAAAAAGTTGAAAGGCAGCTTGATTAGAATTTTATAAAACCCACAAAAACTAGAGATAATTTATAATTGAATATATAGTGAACTTCTTACTTTTACATCATTTTTCTTAAAATTAGTTTTCAAAATTGGCTTATACATTGATTCCAGATTTCCAAAAAGCAACATTGGAATTTGACTATTGTCTTTTTCATTTTTTCTAACATGAACAAGTGTTAAATTTGTTTAGTTGCCTAAAAAATATACCTCACTTATTGCCTGAAATCAAATATATTTTTCAGCTTAACACTCTTGGAGACCAGTATTTGAAATAGGTCTCACTTTAGTAAAATGAAGGCACTAGAAGAACTTTGCAAATTTCAGGGGTCTATAAGGGATAATTGTTTTCATTTTCCATCTTCTTGAGATCATTCACTTTCCTTAATGGGCCTCCTTATATTTTTATTATTTTTTTTATATTTGCTCTTTGGATCACACCTGGCAATGCTCAGGAGTTACTCATGACTCTTTGCTCAGGAATTACCCCTGGCAGTGCTCAGGGGAACCTTATGGGATGCCAAGATACCGAATTGAAACCCGGGTCGGTTGCATGCAAGCCAAATGCTCTAGTTGCTGTGCTGTCGCTCTGACCCTCGTCCCTTATTTTTAAAGTAATAACATTGCATTTCATTGACTCTGAATTTATTAATTACACTAGGCTAAATCAAAATTAATCTTGTTTAACACAGAATAATGTTTAATAACAATAGTAATAAGAGTGTTTAGTAATAATAATAGCAAAATTTATACTTATTTTTTGCAGTGTATACTGTCAAACTGCATGTAGACAGGGTCACCCAAACCTTACTGGGAGTGAACCCTGAGCACATTCAGGAGTAGTTTGCAGTATCATTGAGAGTAGTCACCAAAAAAAAAAGTAAAATAAATGATTGATAATGTAACAAGAAATTGCAAAATTTCTTAATTTTGTAAAATTAAGAAACGGCAAAATTGTTTAATCTTGTAAACAACCTAAATTTCACTTGTATTACTTGTCTTTCCTTTGTTCATTGATTTGCTCTAGCAGGCACCATCCATTTGTGGCGAATAAGGTCCATTATTGTTACTGTTTTTGGCATATCAAATACACCACAGGTAGCTTGCCAGGCTCTGCCATGGCTCTGTGTTCATGCCAGGGGGCTCAGTCTTTTCTATGTCAGACCATCAACCATCCAGGGCCCATGGGGTTGAGCCTGGGGTATACGTAGACAAGCTTGTCTCCTGTCTGCCACCTGCTGACACAGCCGGGCACTTTAGCCACACCTGCAACACAATAATCCCGTTTAACTGATAAGAATATAACCTAGTCTACATCTTAATTTCAATATTTAGAGAATAGTAGAGATGACAGATGTGTTATTTTAATTTTTATTCTACAAAACTGCAAACTGAAAGATGGTCATTATTTAAATGCACTAAGTTTGTATTAATTTATAATAGCAGAAATACAATATATACTTTTCTAAAAAAGAAAATTATATTTGTGTCTCGAATTTAATAATATAATTAAAAAGTATTGAATAGAACTATGGAAGTGTTTTTTTCTCAAGAGAAATAAGAGACTCCTTGCTCAAAGTTTAAAATTTAAAAAATGTGTTAAAGAAGTTATTAAAATACGGTTCTGGCTATTTTTGCAGTTATTAGTTAAAACAGATAATATTACTTGGAGAGGAACAATCTAAATTAATATTTAATATTCAATTTTGACATTACATATAGCAATATTGTTCTATTAATTGACTCATCCTGAACAAAGTAGAGTTAAAAAAAAAAGATTACTAACAATAACAATAATAACAAAAGTTGTCACAAAGTTTCCATAAAGAAAATAAATATCTTTTTATTCAACTTATGACAAAGTTCCTCAGGTCACAAAAGACTGTTTTACTGTAATTTTAATATAATGTTCATAAACACAGTTACTACAATTCTAAGGGTTTAAAAGAATAAGTCATTAAAATAATCTGAGACAGCTGAAAGCAGGGAAAGAATCACTAGGAAGAAAATAACACAGATTTGGTTTGGTACAGCTGTTATTTACAGCTCTTAGACAAACAAAGAAAAATAAACCTTACACTATAGGATGTCTAAAGTGTATTTTGATTCTAGTCTGATAGAGGCCAGACAATCATTAAGAAAAAAATTAAATGATGAATCATGTTAGTTACACTCCAAGATGTTTCAGGTGTGGCTGTGATGCCTGGCCGCGTTAGCAGGTGGAGGGCAGGAGACAGGCTTGTCTACACCCAAGCTCTGCCCTGTGGGCCCTGCCCCGTGGGCCCTGGATGGTTGATGGTCTGACACAGAAAAACTGGGCCCTCAGGGATGAACCCAGAACCACGGCAGAGCCTGGCAAGCTACCAGTGGTGTATATAATATGCCAAAAACAGTAACAATAATGGACATCATATCCAACAAATGGAGACGTTACTTGCACCTGCTCAAGCAAATCGATGTACAATAGGAAGACAAGTGATACATGTGATACATTCTCTTAAATAAAACAGTAAATAATGAGAAACATTTTAGAAATACTTAAACTATATATACACACATATATGCATGCATATGTACACCATGTCTATATATATGTGTCAGTATTCATACATATACCTACATATATGTGTGTATACATATGTCACACCTGTAAGCACATAGAGCTTACTCTTGGCTCTGATCTCAGAAATGACACCTATTGATGTTTAGGGAGATGTAGGAGTATACATTAAACTGCACCCAGCTTCTGTACCATAGCTCGAGCCAAATATACATACATAATTTCAAGCTTTAATGAAAATATGAGGCACCCAGGAGGTGACTGGCCCGCCACCCCAGCAGAGCTTTGCAAGAAACCAGAGGAACCCCCACACCATGAGGGCTGCCATTTTCAACACCGGACTCTCCACTCGTCTGAGCTCCACCCAGCAGAAGAACTGATCACAACCTGGCTTGTCAGAGACCCACGCTACAACACTCTTTTTCAAGCCCAGCCTAGGTATGCCTGATCCAGAGACACACACACACATGGGGGCAGAGCTGCTACCGGCTCTTCCTGTGACCAGCTGATAACAAGGCACCAGGGAGAGAAGGTGGGTTCTATCCCTGACCCACCATCCCATCAGAGCCTCATGAGAAGCCAGAGGAACACCCATAAGGGCTGCCATTTTCCACATCCAGACTTCCCACTCGTCAGAGCTTCACCCAGCAGAAGACCTGATCACAAGCCTAGCTCATGCAGCTACTTTGCAGCTGTGCAGTTCATCAATAAATGCACTAGATTAGAGGTGACTACAAGAATATCTCACCCAAATGGCAGAGCCTGGCAAGCTACTCATGTCATATTTGATATGCCAAATATCAGTAACAATTATAGAACTCATTCCCATGACCTGATGGAATGGTTTGAGGCTCTTTATGTTCTGGGAGCTAGAAGATGCCCTTGGGCTACACTAGCATGTGACAGGACATATGGAGAGGTTACTGGTGCCTGCTCAAGCAAATCTATGATCAACAGGAAGACAAGTGATACAAGTGATGAAAATATGGTGGCAAATAAATTAAGTTTTATAATTCTTCTTAAAAAATAAGCTTTTCAATAGCTGTTTCTGTTTGTATATGTTTATTACAGTTATAGCTTTGTGGTACCTTTTTACACTTATAAAAATTTATTATTTCAAGAAACAGATATTTAAGCACAACTGAAAGTTATATTTCATACATTTTGGCTCTATTTTATAAGGATGGTATTTTAAACATTTTATAATAAATGTATTTGTGTCAAACAATCAACAAATATCATTTTATGCATTTCTATAAATAAAATGAATGCATACGCTAGATACATACCAATACATAGCTGTAACAAGAAACAAAAATTCACTTTAAAGCTGGATTTTGTAGTAGATGTATGTCTCAAAACCTCAGTATTATGTTAATGCAATAGTATGTTAAACTTTGACTTAGATTAATTTTACTAAAATTACGGAAAACAAAAAGAAGTCAACTTCTTGGATCAGAGACAAATGGAAAACAATAGAATAAAATTATGGAACATATTTCTTTATTTGTATTTTATGTTAAAATATGTTCACTCCTAAAACTAGTTGCCATTAAAAATCTTTCAAAATTATATTTTAAAATAGTCCAGTAACTATTTCTAGAACTTGTATCTCAGGAAAATACAAAAAAGTAATTATTGTAAGGTAAAATTATGCAAAAGAGAAGAACCCACTTAAAATAGTAGCACTAAAAAGTAAAATCAAAAATCAACAAGTTACATGTCAGATATACAGCAAGTATAAAAATTACATCAGTTCACATGCAGAAATGACATTATGGAATCACAACTAACAAAATTATGCAAGAATAAGGTATATAAAAATAACTAACTTCTCCTTAAATACCCATATAAAAATTAGTGAAATGGTCATTTTCTAAACAATGCTCAGGAGTCCTGGGGAAACCTCAGTACTTAGCCACTGTGCTGGATATTTATAGAGCATCCCTGAAATCAAGAACAAAGTTGGATCGGTTGGAACAACAGAAGGTTGTTGAAATGAGCAAAGCCCCAGGTCAGGCCAAGGCAGAGACATGGATCCCTGAGCAGGGCAGGGGTAGAGAACTGGACTGTAGCAGTACCATTAGCAGTACCATAAACCACAGAGCTTCAAATAATATCAAATCTATGTTTAAAAAAGTTGTAAAAAGCTGTAAATAAGAATCAAAACAAAAGCATCCCCACCCCCAAAATGCAAGTCACAAATAATAGTCAAGAAAGGTAATTATTTTGTAAAACTAACAGATGGTTATGCAGATGCTTAACAGATGCAAAACAGAACACAGTATTATTTAGGGTACCATGCTATGAGGGTTCTGTGGTAGCATTCAACATTCCGTGAAGCAGGGACTGGGGGTCTTGGGAGCACAGGCAGACATGCTGTGGACTAGGATACTTAGGACAGCGTGGTGGGCCTGTGATCAAACATCCGTATTCATAAAAAAGTCTTGAGCGAACAATAGCCTACTGAGAATTAAAATTTGTTTGATAACCATAGAGAGTTTTAAGTGCTTAAGAAGAAAAAAGTAGTTACGATAATCAACTTTAAAGGTCAGAAATACATACATGCACAATTTCAGATAAATGAAAAAGAAAATTTATTATTAAAAATTGTTAAGATAGCTAGTTACTCTTTGGAGACAGATATTCTTTTGCCTGTGATGCCTGTATCCCAAATCCATGTGTTTACCAAACTGGATGCTCTCTGAACCCTGACCCTTTCAGTGTTCTACCAGCCTATCATATCACTCTTCAGATACGCTCCAGCACATCTCTCTTTTCTGGTGCTTGGGCACAAGAGTTGGACAAGTTCTAACCCTCTAATCAGTCCTGACAACCAGCCCTTTTCAAATTAAACACCTCAGAAGTTTGTAAAGCCATCAAAATAATGGTAGATCTTCAGTACTGTACCATAGAAACTTCCTAAGGCTCTAGGAATTCCCTGCCGGGTATTGGTAAGAGACCAAAAATATTTGTCTTGTTATATAAACCCAAAATTTACAAATTTTAACCCTCATTTAACTTCAGAAAAGGCACCCAGGAAAAAAAAAACATTTGCCTCTTTCTATTGAAGTTAAGTCTGTGAAAAACAATTTTATTGGAAAGTGATTCTGTTTCCATCTGACAGCCTTTGTCTGTGCTGTGCAGAACATGACTTCTAGAAGGGTCTTGTATGTTGCACGTTGTGAACAACATAAACCACCAGAGTGATTAAGGAGACCCAACTTTGATTTAATTCTGATTTGAAATCATGAGAGAATTATGATACTGCCTTAAAATATCTCCTAGCAGTACTTTAAGAAACCATATATTACAGAGGATGATTCTTTGTTTCTGATAAACAAACTAGGTTTTGACTGACATGATTTTCTATAGCTCAGTGCAAGATGACCTTGAACTGGTAATCTCCCAGGATATACTTCCAAGTTCAAAGAAAAGTTACTGAAGTCGAACCATAGTGACTGGTCTGAGTTATTGAGGCAGAAAACTGGCAGGCAGTACTCAAAGGGCAAAGATGAAAGAATAAGCTTTCTTTATTAATCTTCTAATGCTTCTTTCCTTCAGAAAAATTAAGTTTTAAGTTATTTACTCCACTTAATGCAAAAGGCTCATGTTTTCTCATGCAGAATTAAAGTAAATCATGATTTTAATTGTAAATGATTATTTTTCAAGTCATTTGGTGAATTAGATGATTTTAAAAGTATACAACTGTGGAATTGCATTTATAAAGGTTATTCCTTTAAAGTTTGTCTTGGTACAGTAGCTCTTCAGTCAAGTCAAAGGAGCAAAAAATCACATTGAAATGGTTAATTCCACCCCAGCCATTTTATTTTCCATATTTAAATTTCAACAACAGTGCAAATGATGCAGTGTTGCCAAAAAAGTATAAGAAAATGATCTGGTAAAATTTCTTTGAGTAGAAAGAGGGAACACAAATCAGAAAACTATCCCTAAATTCAGAGAGTTTCTTAATTTTTTGTCATACAGAAATTCAAGTGATACATTAAATATTAAAGTGTCAGAGTATATGTTTTAAAATGAAATGATTCAATTAGTCTCAATCTTCGAATACATTGATTTTGTTTTGTATTTAAAAAACTAAAACTGGGGGCCAGAGCAATAGCACAGTGGGAAGGGCATTTGCCTTGCATGCGGCAACCTGAGTTTGAACCCCAGTATGCCATATGATCTCAGAGCACCTTGGAGCAATTCCTGAGAAAAGAGCCAGGAGAAGCCCCTGAGCGTTGTCAGGTGAAATCCAAAAAAGCAAACAAATAAGATAGAGATAGATAGATAGATGAAGATAGATAGATAGATAGATAGATAGATAGATAGATAGATAGGATAGATAGATAGATGGATAGATAGATAGATAGATAGATAGATAGATAGATAGATAGATAGATAGATAGGATAGATAGATAGATAGATGGATAGATAGATAGATAGATAGATAGATAGATAGATAGATAGATAGATAGATAGATAGATAGACAGAGAGATAGATAGATAGATAGATAGATAGATAGATAGATGGATAGATAGATAGATAGATAGATAGATAGAGATAGATAGATAGATAGATAGATAGATAGATAGATAGATAGATAGATAGATAGATGATAGACAGAAAGATAGATAGATAGAGAGAAGTAGATAGATAAAGTAAAGCTTGCATTTTTTAAAACATCAATGTTCTTGTCATTATTAAGAAAATGTGCTAGGCACTGATAGACTGTACAGGTTTAAGCACTTGCCTTGCATGCATCTGGTGCAGTTCAATCCAGGGGCCATACATAGTCCTCTAAGCATCTCACGAAGTCATCCCTGAGCACAGAGCCAGGAATAAACTTTGAGCACATCCAGGTATGTTCACAAATGAAATAAATAAATGAATGGGCCATAAAAATAGAAATTGCAGCACTGTATCACTGTCTTCCCGAGATCATCAACTTGCTCGAGCGGGCATATGTAAGAATAATTTATTATTGCTGTTGTTATGTTTTGCTGTGATCACACCCAAGAGTGATCAGGACTTACTCCTGCCTTTGTGCTCACATAGCAGTGCTAGGGGGCTCAGAGGACCACAAAGGATGCTGAGGACCAAACCTGGGTTTGTTATGAGCAAGACAAACACATACCCACTGTACTCATTGCTCATGTCCCAAAATCATTTACTGTTGCAATTCCTATAAGATACATTTAATTTCATTTATGTTATAGTTAAAAACATCTTAAAACATTTTCTGAAATTTGTTTTATATTTTGATAAATTTTGATGTATGCAACATCTATAAGGAAACTGACAACATAAAAGATTAAATACCTATTAATATTAGATAATGAAAGGCTTATTGTTTTAAATGTGCTATATTACTCATAAATTTCCTTTTATAGCAATATTTAATGAAATACAACTTTTTTTTAGAAATCTGAGGCTTTTTACTAAAATCTTTCTTTTTTGAGATTGATCGGTTGTGAATCACAAACCTCTCAACCTCAGTGACTAGAGGTTGAAATGTGAATAAAAAAATTCTGACAATAAATAATACAAAAAACATTTCAAACACCATCCATCAGTTATTAGTTAAATTGCTAGAAACTATATATATATATATATATATATATATATATCCAGGTTTTTATTTTTCTAATAGTGCATCAAATAGATTAAGCAATATACTTAATACTCCTAATATTCTCCATTACAATACAAGAATGTACACGATAAAAATAACCTGCTACGAGGCTTATAAAACTCTCATGATTTCAACTTAAAAAATAATGTAGAGGCCAGAGTGATAATACAGTGGGTAGGGCCTTTGTTTTTCACATGACAGACTTTGGTTTCATCCCTGAAACCATATATATTCTTTCCCCTAAGATGGTTCCCCTGAGAACCCTCTGAGTGAGCCCTGAGTGAAGAGAAATCACTGGATGCTGAAAAGAAACAAACCAAACCAAAGCATTGGCATTAGTGGTAATTAATTAAATAATTAAAATTCTTCACACTGTTTACATTTTTATATATTCATTAATATGGTCTAATGTAGCATATATATGTGCTATACATTTTTTCAAAGTTTAAATATGTTAAGGAAACATTTTTGAGGCATTTGGTTGCTGATTCTTTAAGTAGTAGTTATCTTTTGTTTAACTTGCTTTTATATGAAATGAAAATGGTGTAAGGGTATCACTCTACACAGATACTAGAACCTACTGAGGTATCAGCAATTTTGCTTCTTCCATTTGCCTATCCCAGAGAAACTAAGAATTGCACCCATCATTATTGTAATTATCTGTCAGCATTTGTGAAGTAAATATTACTCTAAATTTAGTAGAATAAATGAGTCTTTATCCTCTTTTAATATGCATTTATGAATTGTAATCTCACTGTTATCTCACTTTGCTCATAATATTATGCATATAGATTATTCCTACAAAGGTACATATATATTCTGACCATGTTAATGCTAAAAGCAGTTGTTAGAGGAGAATTATAAATATACAAGTTTGAAAACAGAAATAACATAAAATACTTCAAATGTTTTGATGCTACATAAAGATGCTTAATAATTTCCAAACATGAAAGAATATTCCTATATGCAAGAATACCCCCAACTGTGGCTTGTTAAGACAGAAGTAAAAGTTTTGGACCAGATATCTACATCTCTGATATATTCTGGAGCATCATGCAATAGAAATGAAATAAGCCACACTGGTGTTAAACCTGCTGCAATAAATAAGGCTAAGACAATGGCATGCCACTGGCGCCCCAGACCTTGTTTACAGCTGTCCCATCCTACTGAAGTACCCCATTTGCCATCACAAGGTTTTCGGAGTAAATGGAATTAACTAAGACTCAAATATAATGATACTAGTGACCAGGGAAATAGTAGATAACAGAGGACTGAGGTGCCAAGATCCATTCTTGGCTGGTTTCCTGAGCACTGCCAGGTGTATCACTGAGCACAGAGTCAGGAAAGAGTCCCGAAAGCACAATCAGCTGCACCATAACCAAATTAATAATGAAAATGTTAACATCACTTTACAAATCTAAAAAAAACAATTTAGCTCAGTGATTTAATGGCTAAGAATTTGAATGAATAACATCATACATAAACAACAAACTACAGACTTACATGCTCAAAAAATTTTTTTTTGTTATTTTTGGTTTTGGGGTCACACCCGGCAATGCTCAGGGGTTTCCTTTGGCGCTGCACTCAGGAATTACTCTTGGCGGTGCTCGGGGACCATATGGGATTGTCGGGATCGAACCTGGCGGCTTGGGGCAGCCGAAAGTGCAAGGCAAATGCTCCTGCCGCTGGGCTATCGCTCCGACCCCAAAAATTTTGAAGTTAAAATATTACATCCAGAGTAAAAAGCAAACAATATCAACAATCTGACAAATAAGTTATATTATAAAAATAAGGAAGGACATCAACTATATAGACTTATAAAATAAAGTAAAATCATTTTTTAGAAATGTTTAATGTTGAAATGATAACTTCACAGGAGACTGATAATAGGCATGAACCAGCTTGTTTTAGGAAGACTGCATTCCACAGAGATAACTGAAACATCATGACTTTTAGTTAGAAAAGTTGTTTCTTAAAGCCTGAAAAAGAAAGCTTCAATTTAGGATCTAAGTGCCCCACCCAGAAGAGCAGATAGGAATTGAAAAATCCTGGCATTCCACCCCCTCCCTCCCATTATCAACTGTTGAGTGCTCATGGCTCAAGCATCTGGGTAGTTTTAGCTCCTTGCAATCAAAGCTAGTCAGGGCTTTTAACTTCCAGAAGAAAATGCAGGTCACAGTTGCCTCACTTTCCTAATCATTTTTTGATTTCTAACACATACAGGAAAAGAGACAGACATCTTAGAAAATAAAAAGTAAAATGCTGAAAATTAAGGACAGCCCTTTTTTTCCAAGTTGAAAATAAAATGATGTTTTAAAGTAAGAAGTGTCCTGATATAAATATTAAAAGTAAACCAGGAGTAAAGTGCGTAATAGTATTAATTTTAGTTTCAAATCATCCAGGTTTTGGAAGATGCTTCATTTTTACTTAAGTGTCTGCTAAAAGAATATAATTTCTGTCTGAGAGATATTAATGCTGTCCTTGGCCTTGACCTATATTCATAGGCAATAGCCCTTATTGTCCCAAAAGTCATAGATAGGTAATCTGTGCTGCCATTTGATTTTATAGCAAACCAATAAAAGAGTAGACATTCATTTTAAATTAAAAAAGAGGCATCTACCATGAATTACTTCTATTAAACTTCAGTTCAAGACATTGAAACAAAAAATGCAGTGTTTGAAAATGAAGTTAATACATCTTCCTACATCACTTATGCACAGATATATACAATTATATTAGAAAGTTTTTTTTTAATGATCACTTTTCCTAATGACAGAAATAAAAATGAACTCAATGTAAGGCTGTACAGTATAATTATACAATTTATCAACTTGAGTTGTGCTAGAAGGTTTTCCATTAAAAATATTAAGGCAGAATATAAGGCACTGCAACTGTGTCATTCAAATAATTTAGTGATGACACATTTTAAAAATAAATTTTCTCAAAAGAAACTGACTCATGTATCAGAGGGCTTACCTTTCTATTCACTAATATTTTTCTTGTGAGGAAATATTCAAGATATGAAAAGCTCTCATGCACGTATATTCTAGTGATGGTATTGTACATAGAAAATGGAATTGTGACCTAACATGTTGCTTAGTAATAAAATTAAACTCAAATAAACTGATACATTTTAATGTGAATAAGAATTTTGTACTTGAAGTGAAGTATTTTCAAAATTTAATGAAATGTACAATTACTAATGAAAATATTAATAAAGGCAACAATAGTAGCAGCATTTTGTTAAAAATATAAATAAGGGAACTGGAGTGATGATAGTATAAGAAGTATGGAGCTTGCCTTGCACAGGCCTTGCACAGGTTGGATCCCTGACACCCATTTGATCCTCCAACCGCCACTGGGAGTAAACCCTGAATGTAAAGCAAGGAGCAAGCCTTGAGCAACACCAGGAATGCCTTCACTCAATAAGCAACAACAACAAAACTAACATATGTTTAGATACTTATATAAATAATGCCAGAGACGGGAAAAAATGTAAATAGGTAAATTAATCAATAAACTCTAGGTATATAGTTAAGAATGCATGGTGTTATTTTAAAATTTTTATTCATCTCTGAGCATTACCTAGTATAAAGCAAGTTTTTGCCTTAAACATCATGGAAAAAATACCCTATGTCTTATCCACTTCCTTATGACAGATCACTATTATTTCTACCTCCAAGCATCAAAGACAGTTTCCCTTATTACATAGCCTGACCGGAAGCTTATCACCAGTTATTACTATTAATCTCTTATTAGTCTCTTTGATTACAAATGGGTGAGATAAATAATTTCCACTAAAGGAAAAATATCTCTAAGGTGACTACAAAATGATGCTGCTGTTTTCTTTTTTGGATGTGTGGGGGTATGTTCTAGAATACCAGCCCCTTGAACCAGGGGCAGGTGGGAAGCATGAGATACCGGGAGAGTCCCTGCTCCCAACACCTCAGTTCTACCCATGAAAATCCCTAGGAGGGACAACATTGGAGAAGTCAGCCAAGAAATAAAACCGCACCTGAGTCCCACTAAATTCACTCTTCAAGACAACTTGTCTACATCACACCAGTTATTGTGACATTATGATTCAGACTAGATTGAAGAATTAGTAAGGAAATAAAAAAGTAGTTATAATGTTTACGCAGATTTTCTAAGTTCATCATTTTCCCTCCTAGAAAAGAATTTCAATAGGTGACAAACAGGAAACTAAAACAATATTTAGAGAAGAAAGACTATGAGAGGAAGATTATAGGAAAGGGTGAAAGAGAGCAAACGAGAGGGAAAATACAGATATTTTCATAAGGAAGAGAACTGAGAGAACCGATAAGGAGCCTAGGGCTTTAAGTTCATTAGTTTGTGTGAAGGGGCCACATCCAGCAGTGCTCAGTGCTCAAGGATTACTCCTGGCTCTGCTGCTCAGGAGTTACTCCTGGTGGCACTTGGAAAACCGTATGGAGTACACAGATTTAACACTGATCAGCTGCATGCCAGATAAATGCCCTACCAACTGAACTATTGCTTCACCCTGATCCCTAGAGTCTTGATGGTCATGTCAATAACGTTACCATGACATTTGGTTCTTCTTAAATTTTCTCCTTTTTCTATGTAGAGGTTTATCCTTCTCTAGATGGTACTTCAATTTCTGCATCATTCATGCTTTTGGCTTCTCTAAACCTGATGACTTGTCAACTTCTTTAAGTCACACCTTAGTATCATTTTCATTCTCTTTTAAACTCTTTATTTTACATAAAACTTGTTTAAATCCTGTCAATGTGTTTAACGGGTAACACAATCCAGCACTATACCTTCCCCAAAGCACCCACTTCTGTCCATCATTAACCCAGAGGCCTCGCCCATCCACTGCCCCATCTTATCTGTTTTCTTCCCTCTCTAAGCGTTGTAAGCTTAGTACTTCCTAAAACACTCAGTATGTTGGACCCTCTCCTGGTCTATCCACCCACAACAGTTTACAAACTTGCCAGAATGCCTTGTATTGGTTGAATCTCTCTACAGATTTCATTTATTTACATATTTTAGAGAAACAAAGCATAATATGAGAAAAAGTAGCCTGAATATTCAGTGTGAATTTTGTCTATGTATATATGGATATAAAAAAAGAAAAATGAGGATAATAAAAAATTTTACAATCACCTACCTACAGAAAATCTTCAACAATCATGTCCATAATTTAGCAGTCTCATGGGACTGCACCTAAGTTGCAGTAATTTACAGTTAAAGAGCAATTGAATGCACTATTTGTTTACATAAACTGTTGTAAGGCACAATATAAATAATGTAAATATTCCGACACTGAGTAATGTACATTGCATTGCCTAACTCTAAAATTTAGTTATATAAAGCAATTTCTAAGGTTATTTCCAATGACTTTTTATCCCTCTCTTTTTTTAATCATATTGTTCTCTTTGCTTCAATAGCTTTTAAGAAAAGAGAACACAATTTTAAGATAAAATCTTAATACCTACGGATATACAACACAAGTTAGGGTTAATAAAGTATAGGAAAAAGACTCTAAGCAACAAAAACACAAAACAAATACGAGAGATAACCTTGGAAACGTCTTAGTGTTATTTAAATCCCTTAAAAAACTGGCTTTCTTTAATTTTTGTTCTTTACCAAGAAAAATAGTTCTCTTAAGGCTTGATATTGCTAGATTTTTATCTAAATCTATGGAGCATATTTAATGTCCAGTTTTATAGTTCTAAATTTTATTTCTGTTTCAGTGATGGTTTAGTCAGAAATTTCTTCTTAAGCTTCACATATTTTTTGACTTTTTGGATATATATCCAAAAGCTTTTTTGGATATATATATATAATAAAATGTTTGCATTATTCAATTATAAAATAAAATTTATAATCCCTAATAATGTTGAGTCAATTAACTTAATTAGAGCTCAAAAAGTGTAAAGTAAGAGAATTTAAATGCTGTAAAATGGTTTTGCTCAACAAACTTATTATTTCCTTATTATTTTATGCTATAGCAATAATATCTAAGTCACCAGATATAAAAATTCAAATTAGTTATGGCTTTTAGTTTATTAACAGTACTAACAACTTATTAAAATATAAGGATTTTTGTAATAATAATAATTGTATTTTTTGTTCTACAATCCTGACTTAAACATCAGGGTGAGATTCAATTATGTTTTTTATTTATTCATTTTAAAACATCACACGAGGTTTGCAAGTGAAATTGACCTTGTATGTACATTCTTAGAAAAAATTGCATTTTCTGAAAAGCAAAAAGCAAAATGAAAAAACAGCCTGCCTCTCATGTGACTTTAAAATTTGACAAACATTCTATGTAACTCTACTCACATATGAAATCTAAGATTTTAATTATGAATTCAAATGTTGGATGTCACTAAAAATCAACATATTTACTTTTACAGAAAAACAACTGTTTTCCTAGCTTATGCTCCTAAATATGGCTAATGATTTCTTTTTGGTAGTTATTTAGCTTTTATTGCCCTCATAGAGAAAAGTGACTCTCCTTACAAGAGATTACATTCAATATCACAATACAATGAGTCACAAAAATTTTTACTCTAACGATACCTCATTAGTATAGAGAAAATTTTACGTTGCACTATGCCATAGTCTCACAGTATTTAAGAGCAATATATCATAAGAAAAAAGCAATAATCATATCTTGATTAAGAAGAACGCTTTGCCTACTATAGTGTTTGAAGTGCAGGAATGCAATTTCGATTGCATTTGCATCGTACTGTACATTTTTATGTTTCAGCTCCGGAGAGATATTACAGAGGGTAGGAAGCTAACATCACATGCACCCACCCCTGGTTTGATCTCCATTTGGTCCCCTAGTTGCCATAAGGATTAATTTCTTGCTTACAAAGCCACAACTAGCCCGTGAACATTGCTAGTGTGAAAAAAAGGTGGGGAGGGGTACTATTTTCTGTGTCTGAAACAAAGACCTACAACTATCACCATTTTTCAAAGTTTGATCGTAATTTAAATATATAAAAGAAGCAAATACTGGAAGCAGGGAGATAGTGATTTAATGATAGGAAAAGGGACAGAGACCATTTTATAGCCCCTTTTTGTTGCTGTTGTTTTGCATTGCTGCAAGACCCTGCAATGCTCAGTCCTGACGCTGAACTCAGGACTGGCTCCCGGCATTGCTGGAGGACCTAATGGCTTGTGCAGGATCAAAACCAGGGTCACCTGCGTCCAAAACAAGCACCTTAGCCACTGTGCTGTTTCTCCAGCACCATTTTTAGGTTCTTAAAATATAAGTTACCGTGTTTTTGTGGGTTACTATTTTATTGTTCATTTACTTTTCTATTACTAGAAATCAATATCTCTGTTAACAGAAGATACATTTTGAATAAATTAAACTAATGAAAATGATCCAATAGCTCCAGAATATTTGCTTGGCAGACAAAAATGGAAATATATGTCGTTCCCTATTGATTGCATAAATTGATATCCTGTGGTTGTTAGCATTGGGCTCTAATTTCATAGCAGTCAAATAAGTCTTATTACTTATTAAATAACAAAATTTCTTTAATAGATTTTAAATATATTATCACATTCTTTTGTTTCTAGATATTTTACACATACATTAAAATTATAAAAAAAATCATATAATCTATTAGGCATACATCTTTGCAAATTTTCACATTTCTACATTTTCAAGTGTATGTATTGTGTCCTCTTTGTTTTTTGGTTTGGGGACCACAACCAGTTTTTTTCCTCAGGGCTTAGTCCTGCCTCTGTGATCTCAGGTCACTCTTGGTAGTGCTTGGGTGAGCATATGTTGTGCTGGGATTTGAAAAAGAGGTTGACAGCACACAAAGCAAGGTTCTAACCCATTTTTATCTCTCTGGACACCATTTGCCAAAAAAAAAAAAAAGCTTTTTAAACAAGATAAAAAAATACAAGTGAAAGATTGAAAGTAAATTATGACTACCACAGTAACTGCAATTATTTGTAAATGTGTATCAGGTCAATGTTAGACTCAAAAGCAAAAGAGGCTCTGAGATTCAAAAAGACTCAAAAAGCAAAACTTAAAATCAAAAAACTAAAGTATTCTCAGCAAGTATGTTGAGAATAGCAAGACAGCTATTTTTTATATTTAAAACATAGCTCTTGATGTATCAAAAACTATATTTTTTATGTTTTATGTTTTCTCGGTGTTTCAATCTTCATTTTATTTCATATCAGTTGTAATATAACGGGAGCTGAAAAGCAGTGTGGTGGGTAGGACACTTGCCTCGCATGTGGCTGACATCTCTGATCTCTCACTCCCCTCATGGTACCCTGAGCCAACCAGAAATGATCTCTGAGCACAGTTAGGAGTAAGCCTTGTGAATTGCTGGATTCTGTGTTGCACATACAAAATGATTGTGAACATAATATATAAAGAGATAACCATGCAGATTCTGAGATGAATAATAAATAGACATAACAATTTCAGATTCAAAATACATGGCATTCTTTTAGATATCATTTTTAAATTTGAGTAGACAAAGTAAATATGAGATGTTGCTACATTAAAATCATGATGCATATATACTTTATGTAAATAAACAATTATATACCTTTGTTGTTATCCATTCCTCCTACAGCATACAGAGTTCCAACTGTAGATTTTCTAGGCTTAGTTCTTGGACTTTGCATTAAGGTTCTTCTTTCTGGTAATAGATGATATTTCATTGCTTCTAGAATCAGCTTTTGGCATTCCAGATCGTTCTTAAATAAAGTGTGATTTTCTAGATCAGCTAATATCTGAAAAAGTCCAAATTTTTAATTATTTTTATAAAAATTAGCAAATAAGGTTAGAAGTAAAATTAAAATGCATTGTTTATTTCCAAAGTATGCAGAACTAGTGCATATTAAAATTTAAACAAATGTGTGGATTCCAATGCTTAGATTCTAAGCATTGTTCTAGGTAATAGAACAGACAACATTATTATTATTATTATTGCTATTATTATCATTATTAATATTATTAATTATTATTATTATTAACTTTTTTGTGTCAGCCAGGGTTACTCTTGGCTATGCTTTGCAAGGGGTTACTCCTAGCTTTGTACTCAGGAAGTACTTTTGTCAGGGCTTGGGAGACCATATGCAATGCTGGGGTTCAAACTCAGGTTGGCCACGTGTGAGGCAAATGCTCTACTTGCTGTACTATCACTCTGGCCCCACAATATTATTATAAAAATATTATGTCTCAAAGTTATGCAATTTTACTGTAAAGTTTAAGAATTTCTACAAACCTATTTTTTCTAGATTAGGTTACATAGATCTAGAGATCTATGTAACCTAATCTAGAGATTTTTCTAGAGAATTTGTCTAAAGACATTTAAATATTCTATACATTTTGAATATATTTCAAATTAAACCAAATGCTAAATGAAATCAACTATTTTATCAGATCTAATTAAATTCACAGAATTTAGAAGGGAAAGTAATTTTAATAAATGAGCTAAGATACTACATATACAAAATGCAACACCTGAGGGAACAAAGACAAAAAAAAACGGACATTTTACTTTTTATTTTTTATTGTCGTACAATCTTCTATTGTATGATAATAGAAGATTTGCAACTACAAAAATTATACTCGGTATTTTTCTTAACATAAGCAATATACCTTGTGTTTCTTTTCAATGTTCTATTTAGACTCTTTTCTCTTGATCTTGCAGGTTTATTTTTATTTTATTTTATTTTTGTTTTTTGGTTACACCCAGTGATGCTCAGGGGTTACTCCTGGCTCTGCATTCAGGATTTACTTCTGGTGGTGCTTAGGGACCAGACGATGTTAGGGATTGAACCCAGGTCAGCCACTAGCAAGGTAATTGCCCTACATTCTGTACTATCACTCTAGCCCCTGATTCTTGCAGTTTAATACATTTTTAGAAAATTACATTTCCTTTCAGTGACAGTTAAATCAGTCTCATAATTAGTAACATGATCAGTAAAAAAAAAAAAACAACATAGAATCACTAAGTGTTGCCTTCAAATCAATAAGAAGCCGTACTTATTTGTATCAAAGTTTATTGAGAAAATAATCAGGATAAGAACATATAACTGAATCACATATTATTTATTCTATTGCTATAAGATTCTACTTAGACATATATTGTCACTGAATACTTATTGCTAGTCAAGGCTTCAGGAAGAATACAAAACCATATAAGACGTTTAAAAGATAATATAATAACCCCAAAATTAAGCAATATTTTAGAGTATCAAGAATGTTGGAATATCGGCCAGAGCAATAGCCCAGCATGTAGGGCATTTGCCTTGCACGTGCCTGGTCCATGCCAGCCCGGGTTCAATCCCTGGCATCCCATATGGTCACCCGAGCACCACCAGGAGTAATTCCTGAGTGCAGAGCCAGGAGTAACCCCTGAGCATCGCCAGGTGTAACCCAAAAAAAAAAAAAAAAGAATGTTGGAATATGGCAAAATATTTAAATCAAAGTATTAAACATTTCTTGAATTTGCATGAAAGCACAGTTGCTTTTCCACCTGCTTCCAGTTATACCATCTCTCCAGCAGCAATCTTTATTTTGGCGTTGCCTCACAGATTCCAGTATCTCATACATGCAAGGTATGTGTGCACTACTACTGAGCAGCTTTCCTATTTTGTCTTATGAATTTTTAAAGCATTGCATAGTATAAAAATACTGATGATGTTGGCTTAGGTTATAATTTTTGTTTCTGGAATGTTTAGAAGAATAGATTAATATTAACGAAAAAACAAATTCCAGGTAGGATACCATTTTAATTTTTCAGTAAGAGAAAGTAAAAAAAAAACATTTGTAACTGAAATATTTATTTCTATCCCTAGATCATTATATACATCAAACAGATAGCAAAAAATTGAATCTGCAGTGTATTTAAAAAAACAGTAAATATTGCAAACACATTTAATAAAAACATGAGCTATATTTTCCTCACTCTAGTTTTACTTGTGTTTGATGTGTGAATACTGCTACTTAGGCCCACCGTGTTCATGAAAGAGCCCCAGGTTTGATCCCTAGCACCACATGGTTCCAAAGCAGTATTGAATACAACTACCAAGCATTAAACCTGGAAGCACTGCTGAGAAAAACCTTATTAACCCCCTCCCCAGTAAAAGATGAATAAAAACACTTATGAGTCTGTGCTTACATAGAGACACCTTTCAGCTGTGATTTACCACTAATTTTTGAGTGAATATATTTCAAATGCATGCAGTAAGTGGAAAAAGTGACTCTAGAACCATTCTTCATAAAACTGCATTATTCAAGTATTTAGATTTTGCTTTGCTTCTTAATATCTGAGTAAGAAAATGGAATAAATATTCATATCATTAAAAATCTTGTTTACTATAATTTTCTTAAGTGTGTCAAACAAACCCACTCCTGAGTGAAATATTCATCAATTTCTTGTATTAGTTCTCATTGATTAATAGATTATTGCCTTAATATAGCACATGGCTCACATTACAAACTAAGTAAAATGCATAGATTTATTTTTGCCAGATGTCCTACTCTTACTAAATATGGACAAAAAGCATTAATTCTATAGTAAGCATCAGGAATATTTACACTTTGAAGTTTTATGCTGTGAATAACGTTCTTTCAATTCAAGCAATGTTATTTAGGAAATAAAAAACAGCATGATATTCTATAACTGATAGTAACAAGAAATAAGAAAATATGTGCATAATATGCTACTCCCTAATAAAGTAATATTACCTAGACAATACATAAAATAAAAGGCAAAGTAACTAATAAGAATCTATACAAACCTTCATATATATATATATATATATATATATATATGTATGAAGACTTTCCTATGTACAGAGTACATAGGAAAATGGAGTGTAATCTTGAATAAACATTTAAAGATAAATTTCTACTTACTGTGGCCAAAAATATATTAAATTTTCTAACTCTGTATCCTTGGGCTATAAAAGTTATAAAACCATTCTCACATTCATAATAGAGTGACAAAATTTCATAAACCACATATTATTTCATAATATTTCAAACTTGTTTTGCTACTAGGTATTGTACTAAAAATATCAACTCATGGAATTTAAATCTATAAAACAAAATTGATTCTTATTAAAAGTGACATTATTCAGTGAACAAGTGACATTTTTATACACAGTCTTTCAAATTTTCTGGTTGACAAATGAGAAAGATGAATGATAAAATATTACCATATACAGGAAAACATTTCTATACTTCAATATTACTTAAATAGTTTTGATTCAAATAAATATCAGCAGCTACTTTTAATAAGTTTCTAAAATGTTCCACAGGGGAAACAATGATTAAAAGATCACCTCAGTTCAAAACAAAGACTTTTTATTCATCTTTTTTAGTCTTTGTGAAAAGGAGGAGATTAGTTAACACAAAATTTTATAGGCATACAATAAATGATGGGTGCCTACATAGAGACACTTAGTTTTGCATGGGAAAACAAATGTTTTAGTAATTCGTAAGGTTTTCTATTTCCACCCCTTCAAATGACTTTACAAACATGAGGGAAATGCAGTTACTTGGGTCGTTGGCAACATTTGTGCACTTACCAATGCGGATAGTGTATTATCAGGGTTGTATACCTTCAGTGTCTAGAATAGATTAACTAAGCTTGAGGAAGATAAGTTAGCTCATCTATTAACCTTTTTGAAGCCTAAAGTCATCCTTAAATTGATGCTCCTTGAGTTATACTTTTCAGTTCCACTAACAGCTTAGATTAGATGACTTTAATGCAAATTAAGAGATCCAAGTAGCTTCTAGTCTTATTTCCACATATAATCACTATTCTTTCAGATTTTGAGGGGGTTAGCTATACATTTGAATAAATAAATTAGAAAGGATTTGTCATTTTTAGTAATAAATGAGAAAAGTTGATATACTAATTATTTTCTCACAGTGTTTTCTTTACCATTACTAACATGCCAAACTCATATGTGTCAATTGTGCATCAGATAAATCTGACATGCTGAATTACTGTCAGGCTAAGCCTTGCATCAGAGGCATCTGAGTTATTCCACTCTGTATTTGAGAAACCAAAAAATATACCCTTCAAAATAAAGATCAAATTAGTTGTATTCTGAGTGAAAAAATATTTGATTCCCTTCAGATTAAAAAATAACTGATTAACATATGGCAGTACAAGTAGAAGAGAACAATGACATGATCAAAACCAACATGTGCATGAAATTAACTACTATGACAGTTCTTATTAAACAAAAGTGCAATGGACTTTATACTGCTATAATTTATGACCACTTTTACTTTTTAACAGGTTTTTGCTTAATGACAGGTAATTTGAAAAATCAAAATTTCTAATGCTGAAATAGTTGGTCCGTGTCCTGCATACATAACACTTTAATCCAATAAAATTTCATTGTATCTTTAGAATCTCAAGACTTTGCATAACTATATGTATTATTCAATTGGTAACAATTTGTTCAGTACCTAGATTGTTTCAAGTGCTAAAAAAAAGGTGCTGAATACTGTTGTTCACTCTCATAATTCATATATTTCACTCAGATACAGGAACATTGTTACTGCGGGTAGGGCTTCTCCATTGCACAGAGCTGGCCGAAATTTGATTCCTAGTAGCAAATAGGGTCTCCCAACAGAACCAGGAGCGATGCCTGAGTGGAGAGCCAATAGTAAACCCTAAGCCAGCTGATTGTAGCCAAAGTTAAAAAAAACTGTTTAACTCAATCCCCTTCTACCTGTGACTTATAATATCTTTCTTAACTGCTAGTGTGAGCACAATATTCATAAGAAGACAACAGCTTCTGAATATTTGAAAGACACTTCAACATATTCAGACTAACATGTAAAAAATTCTATAATGCAAGTTTCTTATACTATCTATTTACTTTTCCACTAACTATACTGTATATAATTGTTTTCCAGGACTTTACATTTTGATTTTTATTCCATCTTCATAGATTAGTTCTTTAAATACGATTTAAAATAATACAGTGCATAGGCAAAAGTGTATTCAAAATCACACATCAAACTGCAGCACCAGTTAATCATCTTATAAATATTTATGGACTCAAACTTATTTGCTTAGCTAACAACCAAATATCATTTAAATGGTTAATATCAGATTTAGTTGGAAAGAACGCTTATTGTAAATTGTAATCAATAACAAACTTTATGCCACAAGTAATTTGGGATCATTAATATTTAGTTTTCTCTGCTATGTCATAAAAATAATATTTTTAAACATAAATTTTATCTTTGTTGTTATATTCTTCCTTCAGCATTCACTCATCTCTTTGATGGTTAAAGGTCTTTCTTTTTCTTTTTCTCTTTCTTTATTTCTTTCTTATTTCTTTTCCTTCTTTCTTTTTTGTTTAATTTTTTTTTTTGGCAGCACCGTTAATTTTCAACTATCATTTCTGACTTTACCCTTTGGAATTCCTCCTGTAGGTGTTCTGGTGGATGATATGGGATGTGAAGGATCAAGTCATGGAAGGCAAATATCCTACCCACTGTACTGTATCTCTGGCCCTAAGTGTCTTTCTTAACTATACTTCCACTTGTGTGTGCGTGTGTGTGCTGTGTGTGTGTGTGTGTGTGTGTGTGTGTGTGTGAGAGAGAGAGAGAGAGAGAGAGAGAGAGAGAGAAATAGAGGCATAATAGTTTTGTTTTGTTTTTTTTTTGTTTTGTTTTTGCTTTTTGGGTCACACCCGGCAATACTCAGGGGTTTCTCCTGGCTCTGCACTCAGGAATCACTCCTGCCGATGCTCGGGGACCATATGGGATGCCAGGGATCGAACCCGGGTCGGCATGGGCCAGCCACGTACAAGGCAAACGCCCTACCCGCTGAGCTATCACTCCGGCCCCAAGCATAATAGTTTTTATTCAGATAAATTTACTTAGAAAAGTATGAGGAGAGAAAGATAACACAGGATTTTCTAGGAAAAAAAAAGTAGGGACAGGTTTTAGGAGAAGGTTATACACATTTTACCCAAAAGTTCTGCCTACAGTTCTCCTCATACATAAAAATTATTTTATTACCTTATTTTTTGCCACATATTGTGGTGCTTAGTCCTCACATCTAGCTCTGTTCTCAAGAATCATTCCGATAGGGTTTGGGGACCATATGACATGCTGGGGATTAAACCTGGGCTGGCTGCAAACAGGACAAGCACCTACTCTCTGGACAGTCTCTACAGTTCCGCATACATGAAAGCTAAACTGGGCCTTGCCACAGGAAAAGACTGGGACTCTCGAAGTTTCTTTAATTTAACCTGATTTGAAAAAAAAAATTGTATATACGTAAATAACTAAAATTCGTATTCTTTCCTGAGATCCTATGAGAATCCAATCCTAATTACTGATAGATCAGTTTAGCAAACAAACAATTTTTGCCTTTGCAGTCAAGCCCATAGTCAAAGAATCATCAAATACTGATATTTTACTGTGCTTAAGAACTTTCCAATATCTGATTCCAAGTCTTTACTGAATGTTACTCCACCAGCTGTCATTATTTTCTAAAATTTTGAAAACAGCAATAATTTGAGTTTTTATATTTGATGTAATATTGCAATACAATATTCAGATAAAGCCCCTGTGATACACTTAATCATATATATTCACCAATTATTATTTTCCTTTCTGTCTCAATTTCTTAAATTAGTATGTAATTTCTTTTTTTTAATGTAGTTTAAATGATCTTGCTTAGATTCTTTCTCACTATAGCAACAAGCTCACTTAATGACATGTCTATTTATTTATTGTCCCCAATATGAAAAACTTAAATGTGTTTTTTCATCTTTAAACTATCCGGTTCTTAACTCAAAACAAGCTACTTTTAACCAAATTTTTAAGGTTTCAGTTTATATTCTTATATAGATTAATAATCTATGATTGAAACTTTATACTTAATTGTTCTAATTGATAATTTTGGTCTGTGATACAAATACTTCGTAGAAAAGTACAGTAGAAAATAAATTTTATATTACTTTTATGACTATGTAAATTGTCACCACACTCAAATTTCACAACATTTATTTTCATTTTAAAGGCATAACCTGAGCCATAACTTTCATTTTTGATTGGGGCTCCACCCCGTGTGCTCAGGGCTTGCTCAGGGTGTGGGGATTGAACCCATATCAGCACAGTGTGAGGCATCTATGTTATCCCCTACACTCTCTCTCCATCCCTGGATTATATCCAAATCTGGTGCTAGAAGAAAGACTGAGAATTATTCTTTTGCTTCTTTATACTTTATCTCAAAGGAGTTACTTCTGTTGGCAAGCAGAAAATGATGTTCCTAAAGTTTTTAAAAACAAATCTATAGAAAAGCTCTTAAATAAACTACATTCATTTTCTCTTTGGAAAACTAAATCTCCCAACCAATTTCAAGAATAATGTGAAGTTGATTTTAAATTTTTGTTTTGTTTTTGTCTGTCTCAAGCAGTTTTAGATTAAAAAAATTCCATTTATTTCACACTAATTATAAGGTCTAATTATTTTGCAAAACATTGATCTATCTCATTTCACGATAAGAAGATGGAGGAAGAATTTTAATCACTGCATATTTTCAGATTTCCAGCTTTCTTTATATTTATTCTGATCAAAGCCTAACAAACCTCTTTTGATCATAGTCAATGAAATAAGCTCCTGCGAAAACATCAAGGTAGATGCATCTTGCAAGTCAATAAGGGATTAAAAGAATTCTCCTAAGGAAAGCCAATTCTACCGGGCTTTAGTGTTTCTAAAGTCTGGGGGTGAAATGATCCATTCCAACTTCTTGCCCGAACAAACTTAAAGAATAAGAAACCTATAACTGTTCAAATACTGGCAATAAAATAATTAGGATATGTCAAACTATATGACTGGTTGACAATTAGGTATGTGCAGTTACATAATGTTCCCTATGTTAAATAAAGTTTAATATAAGTTATATTATAATGCAGTTATAAATGCACTATTTATAGTATGATTTATAAACACAGAACACATACACAACACATATACTTATTATCTAGAGTTACCAGAATTAATTGTAATTAATTAAGAGGCCTGTGATATCATTATGCACAACCCAGTATGAATTGGGTTATTTTAAAACAAAAAATTAACTTGAATATCAATATATAGACTAAATATAGCACTATTGCAATTGGAAGAGAAGAAAGCACTACCATTAGACAATTATAGTACCTATAACTAATACAATCATCTTTATAATCATCCTTGTTGTTGCTATTTCATTGCTTCCAATCATTCATTTTGTGCTATTCTCATGCCTATTCAGTTCCCTTTGATATTGAACTTTCTGAAATTTCAACACCTAGCTCCCATATATAATTATTTTAATTAGATAACCATGGTGATACTACCTGAGAATTGTTTAGTGGCACTGTCTAAAAAGTTAGCTTCCCCCATATTTACAAATATTTGAGAAGTTATACAAACAATCATTAAGAAAAAGACGATAAGAGGCATCACTCTTGCAGAATTCAAACTTTAGTACAAGTGGTATGAATTAAAACAACATGGGTCTGTAATAAAGATCTAGCCCTCAGATCAGTGGAATCGAGCTGAATAACCTGCAGTAGGCCCTCAGGTGTATGACCAGTTAATCTTCTATAAAGAAAAAAAAAAAAGGAACTAAAGCAGAAAACCCTCTTCAACATGTGGAGTCAGGAAAACTAGTCAGGCACATGCAAAATAATGCACCCAGACATCTTTTTGAACTCCATGCACAAAAGTCAAACAAAAATGAATTAAAGATCTCAACCTGAATCCATAAGGTACACAGAAGAAAACAGGCACAACTCTCCATGATTGGATGACCTAGATTAACATCTTAAAGATGAAGCACCATTGACCCAGCAATTAGAAGCAAAGATAAACAATGGGACTACATTAAATTAAAAAAAAATTCTGCACCTCAAAAGGTATATACCCAGAATACAAACACTGCCCGTGGAATAGAAGAAACTCTTTATTCCAACACTCATTCTTTAAGGGTTTAATCTCAGATATATGTCACTGGAATGCTGATCCAGAGACTCACAGACATGGGGCAGAGGTGCTATTGGCTCTCCCTGTGCCCAGCCGCTCATGAGGTGCCCAGGAGGGATGGTAGGTTCTAGCCCTGGCTTGCCACCCCAGCAGAGCCTCACAGCAAGCCAGACGATCCCCCCACTCCATGAGGGCCTCCATTTTCCACATCCGGACTTCCCCCTCGTCAGAACTCCACCCAGCAAACCAGCCTATCACAGCTCAACGCATCGAGGTCCACCCCTGAAGCAGCCTTTTTTTAATCTGGCCCAAGTATGCTGATCCAGAGACTCACAGACATGGGGCAGAGCTGCTACTGTCTCTCCCTGTGCCCAGCTGCTCATGAGGTGCCCAGGAGAGATGGCAGGTTCTAGCCCTGGCCCGCCACCCCAGCAGAGCCTCACAACAAGCCAGAAGACCCCCCACTCCATGAGGGCCTCCATTTTCCACATCTGGACTTCCCCCTCGTCAGAACTCCACCCAGCAGACCAGCCTATCACAGCTCTGCTCGCAAGGTTCATCAATAAATGCTGGATTTAGAGATGACTACAAGAGTATGCTACCCACACAGCAGAGCCTGGCAAGCTACCAGTATCATATTTGATAGACCTCATTCCCATGACCTGATGGAATGGTTTCAGGCTCTTTATGTTCCTGGAGCAAGCAGATGCCCTTGGGCTCTACTTGCATGAGACAGGTCATATGGAGATGCTACTGGTGCCCGCTTGAGCAAATTGATAATGAATGGGAAGACAGTGATACAGTGATAAGTCACTGGTAGAATTTTAAAGAAACAAAACAAAACACCAAAACCCATTGAAAAACAAAAGCAAACAAAAATCTCCCTTAAAGAAATATAAATGGCCAAAAGCTTGTGATAAATATGATAGGACCTAATCTACAGGCAAAGCTATATACACAGAAAGAGGATCACTATCACTATCACTATCTTCCCGTTCATCATCAAATTGCTTGAGCGGGCTCCAGTAACATCTCCATATGTCCTGTCTCATGCTAGTAGAGTCCAATCAGAAAGAGGATACTTAGATCATCTTAATAAATTTATTTATAAAAATACATTTGTGCGGGCGGGAGCGATAGCCCAGCAGGTAGGGCGTTTGCCTTGCATATGGCCAGGCCCATGCTGGCCCGGGTTCAATTTCCGGCATCCCATATGGTCCCCCAAGCACCGCCAGGAGTAATTCCTGAGTGCAGAGCCAGGAGAAATCCCTGAGCATCGCCAGGTGTGACCCCCACCCCAAAAAAGGCAAAAAAATACATTTGTGTACATGTAATAAAATATTTTTGAGGAAAATTATAGTATGATAAAATCATTGTTTTATGTTTAACCTGGAATTTGTACAAAATGTTTTTCTGCCTTCTATGATAGAATGAACAGCCACAAGATGTGAATATTTCTGATAAAATAGGTCTTTATTGTATTTCAGGAATAGCCTATTCATCTGCACAATTGTTTATAAATATATATATATACACAAACATATGCTCAGCAGATAGAATAATAAACAGCAGCATGAACATAGACTTGCCTGAGGTAAAGTTTATTAATTAAGGTAAAATCCCGTCTGCATATGCATAACAAATGAATGTTATATACTGAGTACTGAGTAGAACAGTATGGAAGGAGTTTAACATTGTGATTAAATATTCATCACTTCCCCAAATTCTTACCATATATTAGCCATCTCTTACTCTTGGTTTCCTTTATAAAAGAGTGTAGTACACTCAATTGTAGCAAATTGGGAAGTTGCTTAATGGTTTGGAAAACACCAACAGTTGACTGACTCCAGAATAACGTACTCATTATTATTTATGACTCTATTTCTAACTCCTTATAGATCAGCTTATTGAATTCACTGAATATGCTGGTTTTCCAGTTCAGCAAAGTCAAATTTCTGGCTACTTTGAGGTCACCAGATTCATAGGCATGGGTTAACTACAGTTTCTTACATAGAGAATATCTATACTACCCTTAATTTTATTTATGTTAAATGAAAACTCATTGCTTATTAAATTTTACTATTAAGAATTTCAAACTTAAAACGTATATAGGCACTTAGAAAAATACTTCTCAAGTGTTTTACTAGATCTTAGTTTCCATAAACTTGACAGCCATTCCCTGAAGTAAGTGTTGTTCCAGAAATTCTGGGTTTCCAGGAAATCAAGTTAAATAATTGTTTTAAGATTTTTAGACAACTTTAGAGTAACAATCCTCCCTGTAATATTTATATTCATAAATTTACAGTAAGGTTGATACACAGATTTGTAAACTAGTTTTTAAATACATACTGTGACTAATATAATTCAGATTCTCTAGGAAAATATGTTAGAAAGTATGAAGCAAATTGAAATAATTAAAAATATTTAAGAATCTAAAAATGGAGCTAATGAGAAGATTTAATAATAGAAACAATGTCCTTTTACTGTAGTTTTAGTAATATACAATTTTGCCATCAATATTTGCAAGTTTTAGCCTGTGTGATGTATATAGTATTTGCAATTTAAAACCCAAATTATTCATTTTATATTTAATATGTATTTAATCCCCCAAGTATTAAGAGCCCCAAACATCCACAACAGAGGATCAAACAACCAATTCATCCCTCAAAAGAATCCTGATAGTCAGAGCCAGTGTCCAAAAATTAACAAGCAGCATGGATGTGAAAGTACAGAGCACTCTTCACTCCAGCCCTACTGGGGTTCATCCCCAGCACTTCAATTAAGTGCTCCAAACTCTGTAGGAATGACCCCTGAACAACAGCCAGGAGTAAGCCTTGAGTATCACCTGGTGTGGTCTGAAAATAAAAAAAAAAACAAGCAAAAAGTACCCAGGCCGAAGAGCTTGCCCTCTGCAGACTCCAAGTCCACAGTTCAATTTCTAGCACCACCTATGGTTCCCATAGCATACTCAGAGCAGACCTTCTCACGGAGCTAGACGTGAGTCCTGGTCTCCATTAGATATAACCCAGATGCAAAAGCAAGCAAATAATAAGAATCTAAGCTGCTGTAGAATCAAAGATTTATAGCTGCAACTACATATCTAAAATGTCAAAAATATATACACACAAGGAAATAAAGTTTCACTATAAAAATGATAAAAATCTTTTCATTTACAATAATACGGACAGACCATATACAATAATATGGAGAAGAATTGTTCCTTGGAACATGTGATGAAAGAGGCGTCGGTGGCGTTGGTGTCCTTGTCAACACGAACATGGCTGCCAACATTGATTCATTTGAATGCCTAACAAACCGAATAGGACGATTACACTTGAGGAGATGTGGCCCACTGCCAGCAATTTCTATCTTCATTGTATATGCACCAACATCCACATACAAAGAAGATGAAATTGAGAAATTCTACATGGGATTGGAGGAGTTCTATAAAAAAGATCACACCTTCTACAAGATCATAGTCGGTGATTTTAATGCCAAGCTAGGACCGAGGAGATCGGCTGAAGAACTCCACATCGGGACCCATGGCCTAGAATGGAACAAACAGGGTGAGAGACTATCTGAGTTCATCATGTCCACCAAGACTAGTCATGGGAACTCACAGTTTCAGAAGGCTGAAGCGAAACGTTGGACATGGGAATCTCCTGGCGGACAGTTCCACAATGAAATTGACCACATCATCTTCAATTGACGGATATGTCTGACCTATGTTGCTGTCGTCCCCAAATTCCAGACAGGATCAGACCACCGTCTCCTTTGTGCAAAAATTCTACTTCCCGCAACGGGGAGAAAAAGCTGCAATGTTTAAGAAGGAACTCCCAGAACGACCACCAACTGGGAACTCTTTGGCACCATTGCAGCAACATGGGAAGATACCATCATTGATGACATCGATGAAGAATACAACCAACTGGTTCAGCACCTCCATGAGTGTGCGAAGAATGCCGAGAGAGAGAAAGACACAAAAGGATGCTTGTCTTCAGAAACTCTTGAGCTCATTCACCAATGTGGAAGGCGCGAGCCTCAGGAGACCAAATGCTAACGTCCAAGCTTGCTAAACGGTGCAGAGAAGCCATAAAAGAAGACCTCAAAGACAGAAGAGCAGAAATACTGGAAGATGCAGCAGAAGCCAGGAAAAGTATTCGCACTGCCCGCCTGTCCTTCACCAACTATTAGACTAAGATGACTGCCCTCCGACGCCCTGATGGATCTATCACATCTTCCAGAGAGACAATGGAGAAGATTATCCAGGACTTCTACTCAAATCTCTTTGATAGCCACATCCACCTGCCCACATACCAAATTCCACAGGATGGATATGTTATTCCCAACGTTCTCCCTTCTGAAATCCGACATGCCATCTCGTTGGTAAAGAAGGGAACAGCACGAGGCCCAGACAAAGTCAGACCCGAACACCTGAAGAATCTGCCATCAGTACTCATCAATACACTAGCTCGGCTCTTCACACGCTACCTGTCCGAATGCAAGGTGCCCTCCCAATGGAAAACCAGCAGGACAGTTCTACTGTTCAAGAAGGGAGACATTCACGACATCTGCAACTATCACCCCATCTGCCTGTTGTCTGTCATCTACAAGCTGTTTACACGAGTCATCCTGAACAGGATTAGCAGAACACTAGATGAAGGACAACCATGCAAGCAAGCAGGTTTCCGGAAAGGATTCAGCACAATCGAACATATCCACACAGTAACCAAGCTCATCGAGGTTTGCAGGGAGTGCAAGATGCCGCTCTGTCTCACGTTCATTGATTTACAGAAAGCCTTTGATTCTGTGGAGACTGAAGCAGTCATCGAAGCCCTAGTCAAACAGGGTGTTCAAACCCAATACATCAAGATCCTTCGTGAGCTGTATTACGGATTCACCACCAGGATCTCACCATTCTACAAAGAAGTGATCATTGATGTCAAAAGAGGGGTTCGACAGGGTGATACCATCTCACCAAAACTCCTCAGTGACACCCTCGAGAACATCATGAGACAATTAGAATGGGAAGGAATGGGACTAAAGAGAGATGGTTGGCAACTATACCACCTCTGCTTCGCTGATGACATCGTTCTAATAACACCAAACATTAGCTAAGCGGCACAAATGCTGGCTGACTTTGACCGAGAATGTGGAAAGGTAGGTCTACAGCTGACTCTGAAGAAAACTATGTTCATGAGAAATGAACTAGTTCCTGAGGCCCCATTCACTCTCAATGGAACAAACATCTCTGAATGCAGCAGTTATGTGTACCTAGGTCGAGAAGTCAACATGATGAACGACCTAAAACCTGAGCTGTGCAGGAGGAAGAGAGCAGCATGCAATGCCTTCAAAGGCATCGAAGAAATAACTAAAAGGTCAAAGAACCTCCAGCTCTGGGCCCATCTCTTTGACTCCACCGTTCTCCCTGCATTAACATACTCCTCAGAGACCTGGGCCCTACGAAAGCAAGATGAGAATGCTATTCGGGTCTCCCAGAGAGGAATCGAAAGAGCTATGCTTGGAATATCACGTCTCACTCAAGTGAGTGAAGGAATCCGGAGTTCTGACCTCCTTCCCTATTCCAGAATCAGGGACGCTGTCTCGTTTGCCAAGGCATCGAAAATCAGATGGGCTGGACATGTAATGCGATTTGGAGACAACCGCTGGACTAGAGCCGTTACCGACGGGATCCCATGGGATGTCAAAAGATCACGTGGCCGCCCACCTACAAGATGGTCAGACTTCCTTGTTAAGACCCTGAAGGAACGGTTTGAGGCTCTTCATATTCCTGAATCAACCAGATGCCATTGGGCTACATTGGCACGTGATAGGGTCCAATGGAAATGTTACTGGCGCCCGCTCGAGCAAATCGATGAATAACGGGATTCAAGTGATCAAGTGATCAAGTGATGGACAGACCCACAGCATATTATGCTAAGTGAAATTACCTATATTAAGAAAAAAATCACTGAATTTTACTCATATTTACAAATAAGGTAAAAGCGATAAAGTACATAACACAAAATATACTTTTTAGGACTATGGTACTAGGAAAACAAATAGAAGTTCAATTAAGACCAAGGAAATTAATGTATGAAGAAGGATAAAATTGGGTATTTCATTGCTGTTAATTTAATGTCATATAGGCTTATGGTGATTTTCAATGATGCGCATATAAAATCTAATATTAAAATGCAATGTTATTTTAGTTGAAAAAATCAAACAAAAAAATCAAACAAAAACTCAAATACTACTTGGAAGAGCATAAAGCAATTTGATTCAGTAGTGATTTTCCAGAAATGGGAACTAAGATTTTTTTAAAACAACAATTATATTTCATTTTAAAGACAGCATGACACCTTTTAATATCTATTGTATGGTCACTAATATTTCCAATTAATTGAATTTATCAAAATACTTAGTAAAGTTAAAAGCTGAATTTGGAAAAGAAACATCAATTATTTTGAGTTGACTCTGATTTTCTTTAATACTCACAAAATCTTTGTAGACATGTCATGAAACATTTGAGAGAAAATGGAAAATATAATGGAGTATCATTTCAGAATATATTTGCTGTTAAACAAAAATCATAAAGGGATGGAGTGATACAGAGGGCAGGGGGTTTGTGTTGCATACAGCTGACTGGGTTCAATCCCCAACATCCCATATGATCCTCAGGCACGGCCAGGAGTGATTCCTGTCTGCAAGGCCAGGAGTTACCCCTGAGCATCACTGGATGTGACTCAAATAGAAAAAAAATCATAAAATGCATATGAATTCTGGGAAAAGTTAATAGAGATTGTCCCATAGATGTCTTGCATCCAACACTCCTTCTTTTGATCCATGGCACAATATAGCTCTTTGAGCTCTTATGGTAATGGTAGCTGGATAAACTTCAAAATTTCAGTGCCCAAGGAGAATGGTTTCCTGAAGTCCTTATTCTAATCTCCTGGCCTGGTTTTCTAAGTATCACTGAGGGTGACTTCTAGGACCCCCTGAGTACCACTTGAGATGCCTCACTAAATTAATAAATTAATGAAGTCATTAATATAATAACATTCATTTTTATTAATTTTTCACCAAATACTCTTCAAGAATATGTTAAAGTAGAACAATTTAAAGTTTTGGAAATATGTATAAATGATGGTTATAATGAACACTGAGACAGTAAAAATGATATGTAATTAAATTTCAGGTAAATCATTTACATGTAGTAATATTATTTAACTAAATACTAGTTACTTTAAAAGCAAAACATCGTCTGAATTTGAATCCGAAAGATCTTTGCAGTTTACATTTTCTAGTTACACACTTGACCTAAACTTTGAAAAATTGGGCTATTCAATGCTTGTATTTATTTCTCTCCTGGGTTATCATATTGACAGCTAATACTTCACTATGTGTTAAAAGCAAAATCATAAAACTGAAATGAATACTTTGGGAGCCAAATGGATAAGACAGTGGGTAAGTTACTCATCCTACATGAAGCTGACCTCGGTTAGATCCCAGCATTCCTTATAGTCCCCCAAGCACCACCAGCAGGAGTAATTCCTTAGTGCAGATTCAGAATAAAACTTTGAGCATCACTGTGGGCCCAAACCCAGTCTCCCAAGAACAAAATAAGAAAGTAAACAAATACATTTGCTGATTAACAGTTTGGTAAAAAATTTCTTTAAAAAGTAGAGTTCTTAAAATTCCTTTTCACTCATGTCAATTGTTATTAAATGGAAATATTCCTGAGGGTGAAATATTCCTGAAGGTGAAATATTCCTTAAGTGGTTTGCTTTAATTCTCAGAGTCTGCATTTCTAACTGCAAACTATCAAAGGACTAGTTCTAAGATCTTTTCTAATTTATAAATCTATGACAAAGAGATTTCTATACTTTTTTTAATAAAAGATGTTGTGATCATTATTATTTTTAATTTGTCAGTTGTAGAAAAAGAAGAATTCAAATCTGATCTGAATGACCCCAAGAAGCAAATGGAATTACTTAATACTTTTACTGATTTCTAACTCTACCCACCCCCCACCCAACTTTGAGTTTATTTATAAATTCTGTTCAAAAACCTGCTTGATGGTTTTGGTGGAAATGCACCTGGGCCCTTTCAACACAAGCTTATCCAGCTGTACTCTGATAAGATTTGTTACTAGTCCTAGCTGGCCAGATGGTGTACCACGGATCAGGTGTGTAATCGCTGGGTTTCTCCAGGGTCAGTCCACTGCAGTAAATGCAGGCCAGCAATATATATTATTATTCCACTTCATAGTGTGAATTTTGTAACAGTATATCTTTTGGGGAACCAATAAATGAAATATCTAAATATTTTAAATTTTTTAAATATTTAAATAAATATTTTCTTTGTAGAAGAAAAGTTTTGTGACTGCATAAGCATACTGACTTCTCTGGGCCCCTGTACCTTCTGTTGTAACTCTTTAAGGAGTTAGATCTAAGCACAGAATAGAGTGGAATGGCCAGTGCTGCCTTGAGTGCCCCCATTTGAGCACAACACCCCATTAAAGTAGTAACTGATCTCTAGGATCTGATACATCTGTCTTCTGTTTCAGTTCTTCCTGATGCCACAGTTAACACTGTCTCTCATCTTCCATATTCTCCCTACTCTGACTGAACCTCTTTCAAATTCTCTTGTCAATACATTTGCTATCACCTACTACTATTGCTACCACCTCCTAACTAGTTTCATTTTCTAATCTGTTTCCTTTCAAATTCAACTCAGCACTGAGAAAATCCACTTAATTATGCACATTGAAAGATGTGGTCAGGCGATCAAATCCTGAAGTGACTCCCATTATATTCCAAAGTAATTCTAAAGTTTTTACAATGGTTTATTTAGAGGCTAAATGATCAGTCTAATTAGCATCTCAGAAATCCAAATTGTTCCTGGAGCACTCCAGTCTGCCCTGCGGACTGTTTGGCTGTTCCTCAAAGGTTTACAAGCAAAACTAAGTATAAAAATAGCATCACGTTGGGAGCAAACAGAGAGAGCAAAGTGGGAGGATTTTGCCTTGCATAAAGTAAACCGGTGTTCAATCCCAACACCTCCAATGGTCCTCTGAGCACTTCCAGGAGCAATATCTGAATGCAGAGACAAATATTTTATGATATTTATTTTATAAAAATATCTGGGCCCTCTTTCTGAGGACTGCTGTGTGTGGAGAGAAAAATAAGCAGGAAAATGCATTTAATATTGTTATCATTTGTGGGTGGTGGGGGACATACCAAACTGTGCTCATGATTTATGCATGACTTAGAGTTAAGGAATCACTGTGCTTGGTGGACCATTTTGTGGTGAAAGGAATCTATCCTGGGTTGGGTTCATGCAAGGAAAGTGCCTTGCCTGCTGTACTATCTCTCTGGGTCCATTATTATTAACATTTTAAAAATAATTATATTGTTTTATACATAACAAATATAAAATGTATCTCCTGCTATTTACAAAGGTTTTAGAGTGCCAATTTTATTCCATATTTGCAATGGGTATACAGGGTCAAATGGACCAATGGCACAACATTTATCATTGGCTAATGGCACTCTGCAAACAAACACACACACACACACAAGCAATATTGGACTAGGTAGTATTGGGTTAAAGGTCTACCTTACATACATCCCTGCTCCAGTTGAAATTTAGGTTTCACATGGTCCTCTGAGTATATGAAATTCTCAAGCCCTCATGTGCTTTTGAGACCTTGAGACCAACACTACTGATATTGACCCAGTAATTCTCTGGAAAGTTCATAATATTTGGGGTCTTTTTTGAATATTCAGGCTTTCAGTCAGAATTTGCCAAGAGGGACCTCTAGGCTGCCTGAGCTATAGTTAAGAGCCAGGGGAAAGAATGACAATAAAAGATCAGAGAAGTAACTCTGAGTCTAAGTGCATACTATGTAAAAGAAGCCCAGGTTGATCCCAGCTCCAGATTTTTACCTGAGCAAGCCTGGAGTGGAGCCAGGAGTAGCCAGCCACTTATATCATCTAGTTGGCACAAAACCAAATCAATAAATAGCAACTTGGAAAAAACATGCATGAGCATATGTATTTATTCTATACCTAAAAATAGCACCTACTTTAAAAGAAGAGTAACTCTAGGACCAAATAAATGTATATCCCCATTGGTAAGTTACAGTTACTTTTTTGTGTCCAAAGATTAATAATTCTTTTAAATCTGAGATACTGTTTTAATTTCTAGTGTTTATTTATATATACTCAATAAATTTGAATACTAAAAAATATTAAAGTATCTATAAGAGTTAATATATTCCTGAATCCTAACTAAAGTTAAATGTTTGAATGATTAAAACTTTTATTTTATTATGAATGCTTCACAATTTTTCTTACAGCCTTAATAAACTAGTATATCTATTCTAATTTTATAATTCTTGTATAAAATAGACATGAATAAAAATGAAAATTTATTTGATGTCTAACTAAAAAAATGTCTGCACTGTGTAGACTCTATGTAAGTTCTATGTGCATTATTTAATATGCATAAAATGCTTATGAGCTAATTTAATATATTTCAATTTTCTCTCTCTTCATAGGACAGATTATATTTTATGAGTTATTACAGTTGCAGTAAAAAAAGAAAAGTGTTCTTATAACCAATTTATTGACAAAAACATCACTCATTTAGGTTAAAAAGAACTATTCATTATATATGTACAATAGAACAACGACTTTAGTTAAAACATCCTTTTTATACTTTCCTTCCCATTATTCATTCAATAAAAGATTGATAAAATTTCAGTTGTCATGCTTAAATTTCTGTACATGTCAATTCCTAGTATCTAGTTAGTGTAAATATACAGACATCATTCAGAGACTCCACTTAATCCAGATAAATCACACATCAACAAATAATGCAAAGAAAAGAAGCTAAAATTACTAAAAACTAGAGTAAACTTTTTGTTTATTAATGTACAAATACTTAGCACTAAACTCCAAGATTAGTACTTGAAAACCTGTGTGGTTCATAAAAAAATTATAATGAAAAAAGTTAGCAAACTTCAATTGAGCAAGAAAATAATACATGATACTGATGAGATTAGGGACACGTTTACAGTGAAATGCCGCTAGTAATAGAGTTGCTTTTACTAGAACAAGAGAAAATAACTTTGAGTTATTGGAAACAAAAAAAAAGAAAAGATTTGCAGGAGCAGTTCTAATCAGCAGGTGGAATGTTAGCATTGTTATTATTTAAAATTGCCAATGTACAGAGTAAGAAAAGCAGAATAATTTTGTTGATTTTATGGTCTTATTTTGTCTTCAATTATCTATCACTTTGCTTGTCACTTGTCTTCCCATTGTTCATCAATTTGCTCTAGTAGGCGCCAGTAACATCTCCATTCGTTGGGAATGAGGTCCATTATTGTTACTGTTTTTGGAGTATCTATCATATACACCACGGGTAGCTTACCAGGCTCTGCCATTGCTCTGGATTCATCCCAGGGGGCCCCGGACTTTTTCTATGTCAGACCATCAACCACCCAGGGCCCACAGGGCAGAGCCCTGGGTGTAGACAAGCCTGTCTCCTGCCTGCCACCTGCTGATGCAGCCGGGCACCACAAACAATTATCTATACATTGGCATGCGATGCCATCTAAAACCAAGGACTACCTGGCAGTTTTCACCTTTTTTACTACACCTGCTGTCAAGTGCCTTTTCTATATACTGGTCCAAAGACTGTATAGAAAGATCCAAGACAGTGAACCTATAATTTTATATTTCTCTCTACCTGTTTGCACCAGTTAATATGTCCATGGCAAAGCTGATAATATGATGAATTGAGTGAATTCACTCACTGGAGACTGAATTTTCTAGTATGCCTGGGTAATACTGAGAACTGGTTTATCAGTTCAGAAGTGTTCAGGGTCCTATTAAACTTGGTTCTAGTAAGAAAGGGTCTCAAGATTTTATCCATAAAGCCTAACTCTTACTTTGCAGTTTAAAAGGTGGCACTTGGTGTAAGATGTGTCTGTTTACAAAAAAGAAATGACTGAAGTTCTTGAGACTAAAATTTCAAAATAAATTCATAAGGAAAAAATGGTAGGAGGCTATTTAAATAGTGTTTGAGTTAACTGTGATGGCTGATTTGGGGAAGCAGACTAGATGAGCTGTCTGGACGATCCTATTTAAATAGCGCTTGAGAAAAGTGCAGTGGCTGATTGGGAGAGGAGACTGGGGTGTTCAAAGCTTACTTCCTGTTCCATACTCAGGTTCACTTTTGGTGGTACTTGGGGGATAATATGTTGTGTCAGGGATTCCTTTTCTTCACATGACATATGTGAATTTATGTCCTTTTTATTTGTAGAGTTTTTTGGGAGTTTGGTTGGGTATGGTTGAGTTTGCAGTTATGGTGCCACTTTCAGCCATGCCCATGGTATTCCCTAGGTTTGGTGTCAGTGGTCATTCCTGACAGGAGACCTTCCAGAACCAAAGTTCTGACCCAGACTGTTATATATATATAGCATGTGTTTCAGCTTATTCGGCTTTCCTTTTCCGCCCTTGGTGTCTTAATAAATTAATTGTATATGTACATAATCACAATGAAACGAAGAAGCTTGTTCACTAAGTGAAGTCTCTTTGCTCCTTAGCTAATTATCAAAGTTTTCATCATTGCAATTGCTGTCTACTACTCAGCATCATGTCCTACACCTCTAGGGAAGTACAGAATCCTACATATTGATTTTAAAATAATACACAGCTAATGGGCATAGAAGATGTATATTCATCAGAAGATGGTATATTATTAGACCAAGTACAAAGATATATGATACATAGTTGGTAGATACATAAATAGTAGGTATATGAATTGATTAATCTTCAAAATAGGAAAGTAGGAAATAAAAAATTGCCAAACTGAAAAAATATTTTAAACTTTGCCTTAAGAATTACCACTTGTGTTAGCTAACTTGATCCTCATAAAAATGTGTGATCTCACACTCGAGAGATGACTATCACAACCATGTAACAATAAGTCAAAAAGTCATAATATGACTTCAAATACATTAGCCTTTATCCATTGTTTTCCAGTCTCAAATTTTCCTTAACAGAGTATTTAAGGGCCAGAAAAATAGTAAACGAGGTAAGACACTTGATTTGCATGTGACACGAGACTGCAGTCCAGGCTCAATGCCTAGCATCACATATGGGTACTCTTGCGCATAGAATTAAGAATAAGAACTGAGCACTATTTGCCTCCCACCCGACAAATGTGAAAACTAAAGTGTAAATGAATAATATTAGATATTACTATGTGGTGTCATATTATATAATATATTTAATATAGGATCTACATATTTCAGTCTAGAATAGTTTTCGCAACACCTACCTGTGGAGGGAGCAGTGGCAGTCTTATAAAGGCAAGAAGCATACTCAAGTCATTGCATCTACTTTGCATGTCATACTTGACCCACATCATTAATGCATGGAAGATGGTTTCTTCATCTGGAACATTTACGTCATCGCTGGCCAGGAGTTTATGGAGCTCCTCAGCGGGAAGCAGTAAAAACTCTTGATTTCTTATAACTTCCATTATGTTTTCCTGCAGGGAGAGAACATCTTGGCATGAATTTGGATTTATTTTTATTTGCTAGCAAAGCGTCTCAGACAGAAATGAGAAAAGTCGTCAGTAACCTTTGTTCTCATTATAACATAATCCTTGAGCCTTAATCCTTCAGAAAGCAGAAGCTGTTAAGATGAAAGCACTGTAATTGTAATTGAAGTGTAAATGTATCCAAGACAGCACAGATCTTGTAATAACTGGGGATTATAACGTTGAGCTTTGTTATGCAGCAAGAACAGACTAAGTGATTACATTGTTCAAGTTTCAAGTGGTCTGCTGTGTTAGATTCAGTGAATATAAAAAAATGTAGTAGTAGGGAAAAAAAAATAGGTTGCTTTCTGCCATCGTTTAATTAATTAATAATTTATTTTTATTTAAACACCATGTTGGAAAGATTTATCATTCAACACCAATCCCACCTCCAGTGTGCTCCCACCACCAAAGTCCCTCACTCCCCACCCACCCCCTATCTGCGTGTCTGCTCCCTTAGCAAGCACTAATTATATTGACTATCACAGCCTGTATATGGGAATGGTATTGATAAAGTCATGAATATTTTATTAGAAAAAATTTTAAGTGTGACTACCTTTACATGAATAAGGAGGTAAGAATAGAATTAGAGAGAAGTAACACTAAAAGGTACATCTTTGTTTATTCAGAAGGGACAAAGGAATAATAGGAAAAGCTCTTTAATTAAAATCTAGGCTATTTTTACTCTTTTAATGTGATTCATGCTTCTATCCTTTCATAGCAATTTATCACATAATTCAGTATCCCATTTATAGCAATTTCTGAATGCTGCAAAACCACCTAATTACTCTGCCTGACACTTTTTCACTTCTCTATTACATCATTTATTTATTTGTTTGTTTGTTTGGTTAGCTTTTATGGGTCACATGCAGCAATGCTCAGGGGTTCCTTCTGACTCTGTACTCAGAAATTACTCCTGCTGTGATGAATATTGAAGTGCAGATAGTGTTTCTGCTGTGCGTTTTGGATCTCCAGGTTATATTCCAGGAGTGGTGTGACTGGGTCAAATGGGAGCTCAATCTCAAGTTTTTGGAGTAATGTCCATATTGTTTTTCAAAAGGGCTGGACCAGTGAATAAGAGTCCCTTTCTCCCCTCATCCTATTCAGCACTGGTAGTTCTTGCTCTTTAGGATGTATGCCAGTCTCGGCATATAGAAACTCTTGACCTCTCCAGATGCTTCCCTGGCAGCCAGTGACTTTTTCACTATATGTACACAGTAAATGATTCTTATAGCTTTTAGATAGATGCTATCAAACTGTAGGCTAATTTTATTGCATGTAGGGATATTGTCAAAAACTCAAGTTCCTTGAAAAATAAAAGACCTTGTGTTTGTTGTTAGTTTGTGGACATCTGCTGATTCTCAAGACTTAGCCCTGGCTCTGAACTCAGGAATAATTCCTCATGAGAGTCAATGGATTGAACCAGGCCCCCCCACATGCGAGGCAAACTCCTGCTTACACACTGTGCCATCTCTTTTAAACTTTGTCTTATATTTCTTGATCAAGAAATAGAGAAATTGAGCAATAAATATTTGAAGAAAACATGTACCAATAATCTTGCAGGAAATATGGGATTATAGAAGCAGTAGTAAAATAGTTCTGTTTTAAAAAATTGAAAAAAAATCTTAATTAAAAATACAAAAGAAAGGTCTTTGTGTCTGATACTTGGTTAGAGAGTAAAAGATTTGATTTTTTTCTTTTGATTCACTCCCTATTCCCAAGAAAAACATAATTAAAGCTTTTTAGGTATATTTGGGGAGGGGAAGACTAGGCCACACACAGTGGTGCTTGGCATATACTACTGGCTCTATGTTCCCTTTAGCACAGTTTGGGGGAAGATACGGTAGGTGAGTTGAACCAGAGTTGACTGCATGCAAGGCCAGCTTCTTAACTCTTTCACTCTATCCCTTTCACTCTGTCGCTAGATCTTTGTTTAAAATTCACTGTTTCCATAGGGCTCTCAAAGGATATATTTGGGGCTAAAATCTGAGGGAGACAGAACAAAGCCTAATCTCTCAAAAGCAATTAAGACTATGCAAAATAATAACAAAATATTAAACAGTGTCCATTATTCTGTTTGCCAAAGCAGATTCAAAGTGGTTTAATGAAGAAACATAACCACATTAGGTATATCATTAGCATTAAATGTATGCTTTGAAGTACCGTTAATTTAAATAAGAAAATGGTGACATTTATATTATTTCAGATCATTTGGTATGTTTATCTGCAATTACTTGGCATCACACTATTACTGATTTAATAGAAATTGCTCATTTTTCGCATTAAATACAGGCAAAAAGATACAAATGACAACCTCTTAATGTATGTATTGTGATTCACAATGTGTAAGGGAAGGAAGAAAGAGAGAGAGAGAGAAAGATAAAGAACCTGCCATAGAGGCAGGCTAGGGGAGGGAAGAGGAAATAAAGAACCTGCCATAGAGGCAGTTAGGGGATGGGGGGGGGAGGAAATAAAAAACCTGCCATAGAGACAGGCTAGGGAGGGGGAGGAAAGAAAGAACCTGCCATAGAGACAGGCTAGAGGAGAGGGAAGGGAAATGGGGACATTGGTGGTGTGAAATGGGCACTAGTGGAGGGATGGGGGGCTGGAACACTATCGACCAAAATCCAAATATGAACATCTTATGAACATCTTTGTAATTGTATATCTCATGGTGGTATAGTAAAATTTTTTAAAAAATAGATGAGGAAAAAAAAAAATTGCTCATTTTTCTGTACTGCTTCTGTGCCTGTTATGTAAGTTATGGTGCACACTATTTACAGAGTGAACAAAATTCTGATACTTAGTGCCACCAAATTTCTCTAAAGAACTACTATAATAAGATGCCTTTGAAGGAAACTTTAATGATTTTTCTGCCCATGTGTTTTTCCAGCTACTCAAAATCTATGACTCTCAAACTGCACAAAAAATTCAATAGATTTCATCAGTATATAGTTAGCGTTTCCATAAAAAAAAAAAAAAAAACAGCTCTATGAAATTCTTAATGCTGTCTATCACAGAGATTTTTGTGAAGGCACATTTCATTATATTTTACAGTATCTGTTTTATGATGACCCTTGGGAAAAATTTGTTCCCAGTTTTAGTAGTGAGGATAATTGCACTTCTTCTGAGTAAATTGCCTGGCTTTTTATCATGGATGTTGTAAATTATGAAATTGATCTGATTTCCTTTTTATTTTGCCTCTAGGAAATTTGGAATGGAACTGAAATCTATCTGATAGGAAGGTTATAGTCTTTTATAGTTTGATTTCTTTTTTAGAAAGTTTCAATAATGGTTTTTAATATTACTACTGCAGGTATTTAGTTTTTTCATTATTTCTATATAAAATATTATATTTTATATAGATTTATATAGATTTACAAAGCCCTATCCCTATAATTTTGTGTTTTTGTTAGATATGTAGTCTTTAAAAACACAACTATATGTATGATGGACATTACAAGTTAATATTTATATTATTCATATTATTTTTCCTCATTTTATATTTTTTGAATTCTGAAATCTGGAGTTCCATTTATTCTTTTCCATTCTCCAGTCTCCTTTTAGTGGTGTCCTGATGAATATTTGCAATTTTAGATGTAATCTACAGCCTGTATCTTTTTACAGTCTATGTTTTATTTACTGATAATAAAAACTGTCAATATACACTAATTTTCTTAGACTGCTCTTACACCTTAGCTAATTGTCTGTTGATAGTTAAGATTAAGTTATGAAGGACATCTAAACTCTGTGACCTGTTTATTCTCTGTCAATATTTCTCTTTTAAGTTCATTCAATCATTTATGCTACAAAGATTTATTGATCAGCAAACATATAACCTTGAATAATTACACTGAGAAAAATGAAATAGATTTTCCTCACCTGGGACACCTACAGAACATGCATTGCCTATGAAATAACTGTTGGCAACACTATGAAAACAAGTTTTCCCATGAAACTAAAATATTAGGTAGGGAGATAAATCCGATATGGGAAACTACAAAATACTATCTTCTGCCCAAGGGAAGACATATTTTGTCTCTGCCCAAAGACATAATAGCCTGTTACAAGAAACCACATTTTATATCACCTTGATGAGAAACAAACTATAAAATAGGGAGATAACATCAAAAGAGCAATTTAGATTAATTACATAACTGGATAAGTTCATCTAAAATTTTGATGAATATTCCATGAAATAGTTATTTCAATCTACAAACCAAATACAGATTTGGTTTGTAGATTGAAATAACTATTGTACAAAAGAATTTTATTATCCATTAAAGTTGCGTAAGACATAATATTTCTTATACTTTCATATAAAATGTATTTTTTAAATTTTTCTTCTTTATCACATTTAACAAAAATTTTATAACCATATAACATCCTACATTATTATATAGTGCTATTTACTTCTGAAGGAGGCCTTGGACTCATAGCCACTCCTAGTGATATTTAGTCAGCACTAGAAACCTGATAGATTAGTTTGGTGCTCAGACCCAATAGTGTCCAGATGCACCAGAGTTTCACATATATCAGACCTGTACTCTCCATATGAGAATTCTTTCTGATAAACATTAACAAAACATTATATATAATTCATCTGCACTTGGAATCACAGATTGTTACTGTATTTGAATAAAGAGCAGTTGCATACATAATTAGTTAAGCCTACACTGAATTAAACTCCTTCCTGTTCAGGATATTAATCTGCAAGAAAGTTGATGAGAGACTCTCAGGCATGGGGCAGAGCTGCTACTTGCTCTCCCTGTGCCCACCACTCAGGAGGCATGACGGGTTCTAGCCCTGGCCTGCCACCCCAGCAGAGCCTCACAACAAGCCAGATGACACCCCCGACTCTATGGGGGCTGCCGTTTACACATCCAGACTTCTTTCTCGTCACAACTTTCCACCCAGCAGACCAGACTATAACAGCCCGGATCATCAACACCCACTCTGCAGCAGTTTTTTTTTTTTTTTCAATCCGGCCCAGGTATGCTGAACCAGAGACTCTCAGACTTGGGGCAGAGCTGCTACTTGCTCTCCTTGTGCCCAGCTGCTCATGAGGCCCCAGGAGGCATGGCGGGTTCTACCCCTGGCCTGCAACCCCAGCAGAGTCTCACAACAAGCCAGACAACCACCACTACTCCATGAGGGCCGCCATTTTCCACATCCGGACTTCCCTCTCGTCACAACTCCACCCAGCAGACCATACTATCACAGCCCGGCTCGCACGGCTGCTAGTGGCCGCGCAGTTCATCAATAATTATTTTATTTAGAGGTGACTACAAGTGTATGCCACCCGCACGGCAAGCCCTGGCAAGCTGCTTGTGTTGTATTTGATATGCCAAATACCAGTAACATTTATATTAGGTCATTCACATGACCTAATGTAATGGTTTGAGGCTCTTTATGTTCCAGGAGCAAGCGGATGCCTTTGGGTTCTACTAGCATGAGACAGGACATATGGAGATATTACTGGTGCCCGCTCTAGCAAATAGATGATCAATGGGAGGATAGTGATAGTGATCTTGCAGTCAGGATTTTAATCATTTTTTATTATACGAATTGTTATCTGTTTTTTAATTTTTATTTTCTAGTTGAAAATAAAATTTTTATTTTCTAGTTGAGCCAGCCCTCATCCCTCCAGGCCACCTCTTGGCTCCCCACTCTTCTTAAATGCCCAGGTGGATCGCAGTTCAGGCAAAGAAGTCAGTCCTAATCTACACCTGTATCCGGCTCTTCATTTTCAAAGAAGTCCCAGAGAATGCAGAACAGTGGTGGCCGCAGGAGACGAGCTCTCGAGGGAATCTGTTGACAACTCTCGTGCCCACCAGCCTTCAGCCTGCGCTTCCAAACATGTGCCTTTTACTTTTCCTGTAATTGATGCTTCTTCCGACAGGAGAGACACGAGGCCATGAATCTGCCATTTCCCACTCTCCCAGTGGCTTACAGCCATAAAGGCTCTTTCCTCTTCCCATCACTGTCATTTGGTCTCTTCGTGGTCTTTCCCTCTGCTATTGGAGCGAGATCTTCCAACTCACAATCTCCTTGCTGCGTGTTTATCCTCTTAGTGTCTTTTTTTTAATTAAACATTTATTATACTACAGTGAGATATACAATTACACCATTGTTCATGTTTGGAGGTTTCGGTCACATAGTGTTCCAGCGGGCCCGCGTTGGTCACGCGCCTGCTGGGGCCACCACTGTCGCGTCCACGTCCTCAGATAGAGCGAGCGTGTCTTTCCGGGATCACATACGCTCACAAAAAAAGTTAATTTATGTGACTTGGCAGTTAGTCTAAACCGTTTCCTGGAAAATTTTGACTCTCCCTGTGACCAGCTGCTCACGAGGCACCCGGGAGGGATGGTGGTTTCTAGTCCTGGCCCACCACCCCAGCAGAGCCTCGCAACAAGCCAGACGACCCCCACTCCATGAGGGCCTCCATTTTCCACATCCGGACTTCTCTCTCATCAGACCTCCACCCAGCAGACCAGCCTATCAGCGCCCGGCTTAGCGTGGCCGCGCATTTCATCAATAAATGCTGGACTTAGAGATGCCTACAAGAATATGCTACCTGCGGCAGAGCCTGGCAAGCTACCCGTGTTGTATTTGATATATATGCCAAATACCAGTAACAATTATAGACTCATTCCAGAATGGATTGAGGCTCTTTATGTTCCTGGAGCAAGCAGATGCCTTGGGCTCTACTAGCATGAAACAGGACATATGGAGATGTTACTGGGGCCCACTCGAGCAAATCGATGATGAACGGGAAGATAGTGATACAGTGATACAGTGATTTTCTAGTTGAGTTTTTGTTCCATACATGAAGGTAATATCCAAACTCTTGAATACTACCTTAATATTTCTTAAAACTGTATCCAGTATCAAACATACCAATTAGTCATCTGTTAAGATTATCATGACACACACAAAAAAAATCATATCAATGCCTAACATGCACTCCTTTAACTGAAAGAGATTTTTGAAAAAATGTTAGTAAAGATATTAGGTGAGTTAAAAATATATGAAATATCTTTGATATTTTGGCAACAATTGACTTCTATAAAAGCATTTATAGTAATGTCTTTCCCGCTACCTCTCGCAGAGACAGACATGGGGCAGAACTGCTACTGGATCTTACTGTGCCCAGCCGCTCATGAGGTGCCTGGGAGGGATGGCGGGTTCTAGCCCTGGCCCGCCACTCCAGCAGAGCCTCACAACATGCCAGACGCCCCCCCCCCTCTCCATGAGGACCTCCATTTTCCATATCCGGACTTCCCCCTTGTCAGAACTCCACCCAGCAGACCAGCCTATCACAGCCGGGCTCGCGCGGCAGCAGCCACGCAGTTCATCAATAAATGCTGGAATTTGAGAGGACTACCAGAGTATGCTACCCACAAGGCAGAGGCTGGCAAGCTACCCGTGTCGTATTTGATATGCCAGATACCGGTAACAATTATAGACCTCATTCCCATGACCTGATGGAATGGTTTGAGGCTCTTTATGTTCCTGGAGCAAGCAGGTGCCCTTCGGGGGATCTACTTCCATGAGACAGTCATAGGAGATGTTACTGGTGCCCGCTTGAGCAAATCGATGATGAGCAGGAAGACAGTGATACAGTAATGTCTTGGTCATGACTTTTTAAGCAAAGGATAATTATTCTAAGATATAATTTTCTCATTTTAAAATGGATTTTATAATAAATGCTACTCTATGATACACTTCAAATTTTTTTCAAGGGCAGCTGATATTAGAAGACTATAAAAGAAATATATAAGCCTTACAATGCAACTATTTGGGATAATTCTTTAACCCTTAACACTTCTATATATTAGTGATGTACCTCTTAAGATATATGTGCCAGTCTAGAGATCACTTATCACTTATTATCCCATTCATCATTGATTTGCTCGAGCAGGCACCAGTAACATCTCCATATATCCTGTCACAAGCTAGTAGAGCCCAATGGTATCTGCTCGCTCCACGAACATAAAGAGCCTCAAACCATTCCATCAGGTCATGGAAATGAGGTCTATAATTGTTACTGGTATTTGGCATATCAAATACGACACAGGTAGCTTGTCAGGCTCTGCCCTGCGGGTGGGATACTCTTGTAGTCACCTCTGATCTCCAACATTTATTGATGAACCGCAAGGCCGCAAGCAGTTGCACGAGCCGGGCTATGATCAGCTCTTCTGCTGGGTGGAGTTCTGACAAAAGGGGGAGTTCGAATGTAAAAAATGACAGCCCTCATGGAGCGGTGGGTCCTCTGGCTTCTTGCGAGGCTCTGCTGGGATGGTGTGCCAGGCCACAGCTTGAACCCACAATCCTTCCTGGGTGCCTCTTGATCAGCTGGGCACAGGGAGAGCTGGTAGCAGCTCTGCCCCATGTATGTGAGACTCTGGATCAGCATACCTGGGCAAGGTTTAAAAAGTCTGCTGCAGGTTGGGTCTCAATGAGCCGGGCAGGCCAGAAATAGATTATAATATTGCCAATTAAATCACAAAATAATAGCATGCCTATGTATTCAAAGCTCTTTCTTTTCATTGCATCTAAACGTCTATTACTTAAATTACATCTATTATATCTAAATGTATTACTTAAACTCTTTTAAAGGACTTATCAAGTTGACAAAGACAAAATAATATTTTAATAATAATAAATAATAACAACAATTATAATAATAGTAGTAATGCTTCTCTACAACTCTGCTAGGAAAAATAATAGATAATATTTCTCTCTGAAAGGACATTTTTCAGAAAATGAATACAATATTCTATTTTGATGTGTAGGAATATATATTTTAATACCTGATCTTAACAGAAAATAATTCTTTTTAATACCAAAAAGGACTGTCCTGTCAATGTATATTTATATATGCTTTTGTTCTTAATCTTGTTTCCATAAATGATTTGCCACAAAAGCTTGATATATGCATAATCTGAAGTAGCTAGAGAGTTTGGGTAAAAAAAGTGCATGAATTGAGCAAGACATGAGTGTGGAAGTTGCTTAGATATCTACATTGATTATTTTTGCCTGGAAACAGCTTTAACGGTTTACAAAAAAAGAACACATTAAAATTTTACAAGCTTAAGGTTAAATAGCTTCTATAGAAGCAAGAAAAAAATAATTATATTTTGCATTTATTAATTGTTTATCAAAATAATTTATGTTATTTCTTTCTCTGGAATAGCGTGATCTATTAGTAGCTTACAACCATCAAAAAATTACAGCATGATATATTCTATTACACTTAACCTAGTTTTAAACTTTGCAAGAGGACGAAATAGTAATCATTTAAAAATAAAAAATCTATAGGAGTCCAAAATTTATTCTAAAAAACATAAAGTGGAAATTAATTAAAGTATATAATTAACTCCATATACAATAATCTGTAAAGAGGGATACTCCTTTTAATAATTATTTAATTATTCCATAAAAGCATCAAAAATGATCTAGAACATATGCCTCTATTTTAAGCTGGTAAAATAAACTTATTTTAAAACATATATTGATATACATATATATCATGTATATATGTACATGATATGTAAACATGATATATATATACATGCATATATATGATATGTATTTATATAGGTATATATGCACCAATCAATATATATTGATGTATTGATCTGTATATATATGCAGATCAATATATAACACATATACTGATCTGTATATATATACAGATCAATATATAAGACAAGCAATACAAATTACATAAGTGATATATCAACGTGCATACATATACATATCAATATATAGAACTAAAAGTGTCACCCCATCTGACTGTTGTCCGTCATCTACAAGCTGTTTACACGAGTCATCCTGAACAGAATTGGCAAAACACTAGATGAAGAACAACCATGCAAGCAAGCTGGCTTCCAGAAAGGATTCAGGAAAATCGACCATATCCACACAGTAACCAAGCTCATTGAGGTTTGTAGGGAGTACAAGATGCCGCTGTCTCACGTTCATTGATTTAAAGAAAGCCTTTGATTCTGTGGAGACTGAAGCAGTAATGGAAGTCCAAGCCAAACATGGTGTTCAAACCCAATACATCAAGATCCTTCATGAGCTGTATTACGGATTCACCACCAGGATCTCACCATTCTACAAAGAAGTGATCATTGATGTCAAAAGAGGAGTTCGACAGGGCGATACCATTTCACCAAAACTCTTCAGCGCCACCCTCAAGAACATCATGCAACAATTAGAATGGAAAGGAATGGGAGTGAAGATAGATGGTCGGCAACTACACCACCTCCGCTTCACTGATGACATCGTTCTAATAACACAAATGCTGGCTGACTTCGACCGAGAATGTGGAAAGATAGGTCTACAGCTGAATCTAAAAGAAAACTATGTTTATGAAAAATGAACTAGTTCGTGAGGCCCCATTCACTCTCAATGGAACAACATCTCTGAATGCAGCAGTTATGTGTACCTAGGTCTAGAAGTCAACATGATGAACGACCTAAAACCTGAGCTGAGCAGGAGGAAGAGAGCGGCATAGAATGCCTTCAAAGGCATCGAAGAAATAGCTAAAAGGACAAAGAACCTCCGGCTCCGGGCACATCTCTTTGATGCCACCATTCTTCATGCATTAACATACGCCTCAGAGACTGGGCCCTACAAAAGCAGGATGAGAATGCTATTCGGGTCTCCCAGAGAGGAATAGAAAGAGCTATGCTTGGAATATCACGCCTCACTCAAGTGAGAGAAGGAATCCGGAGTTCTGACCTCCATCACTATTCCAGAATCAGGGACGCTGTCTCGTTTGCCAAGGCATCGAAAACCAGATGGACTGGACATGTAATGCGATTTGGAGATGACCGCTGGACTAGAGCCATTATCGAATGGATACCACGGGATGTCAAAAGATCAAGTGGCCGCCCACCTACAAGATGGTCAGACTTCCTTGTCAAGACCCTGAAGGAATGGTTTGGGGCTCTTCATCTTATTCCTGAATCAACCAGATGCCATTGGGCTACATTGGCACGTGATAGGGTCCAATGGAAATGTTACTGGTGCCCGCTCGAGCAAATCGATGAATAACGGGATTCAAGTGATCAAGTGATCAATACAATTAATTAGACCACTATGGAGTTTTATATAACACAGAGCAGAATTATTAGGGTTCATGTTGTGATTGAGTGATAGAGTTGCATATATGCAAATTGAATACTTTGTTCCTGGTACAATGTGCACTCTGGTCCGCAAACACCAAGGGAGTAACCCCAGGGCATTTATTCTGGATGAGTTCCCTGGACACATTGGGTGTGCCTTCCTAAGACCCAAATTTTTGAAAAAATAAAGTAAAGATTTGAATATAATATTTACAAAAATAATGTCCTTTACAATATTAATTAAAAGGTTAGATGTTTATACTTTACTGAAAACAAGAAATAAGAAAGAATAAGAAGCTTCATGAACTCAGGCTTTTTAAATGTTTTAAATCTCAACTAGGGAACAATTTGGCATAGATCAGATTATCATTATAAATATTCTCTCTTGAGGACAATATAAACAATAGGATAATAAGTTTGCATGTGTTTCAGATAGGTTAATATTATGCAAATGCCCTTCAATATGCTTTCAGCTTTCAACATACTCATTCCTCCCACCAGAAGGGCAATTTATACCAAATGATAGAACTAAAATTCTGAGTTCTAAGTCTTTGCATCTTATTTCCATTGACCCTATTTCCAAATTAAAATTAACTTGTGGTTTAAATATGGTTTCAAGATATCCCTAGAAAGAAGAAAACATCAGTGTGAATACCCATATTTGCTCTTAGAAGAAATTCAGCACAGAAAATTTAAAAAGCAGTCCAAAATGACATGGATCATATGTGGTCAAAAAGTGTACATAGGGTTTCAATTCTGTCTCAGATTAATCCTTATTCATTGTTCTGATTTTTTCTCAGTATGGCCTAACTAAAATGCTGCTGATCCCCCTCCATTTTGTGTATCCTGGTGACCCGCCCAGGAGCTGCCCTGGGGCGACCAGCCATAGCATGTGGGCCTCGGACCCGCCTGGGGAAGCTGGAACTCCGCTTTCCTCCCCCCCCCCCACCTGGCTAAACTGGCCATGGGGCTCCTGGGAGGACAGATGGGTTTTTGAGTGGGCCCATCACCTCTGGGGGTCCCAGAAGCAGCTGGATGAGACTCCGCCCACCACACTAGCCACCACATTTGCTGTCCGGACACTGGGATACTACCTCACGACCAGATTAACAGAGCAAAACCAGTTTGTGCCCAGGTCACGCGGCCGCCTGCGGCCATGCGGTCCATCAAAATAGTGGAAACAGTAATGTCCTTTAATCCACTGCATTCCATGATGTGCAAGAAAGTTTGGCGGGAGGGAGAGATAGAGAGGAGAGAGAAGACATACAGAACCTGCCAAGTAGTTGAGGTGTGGGAGGGGGAGAGAGGTGGGGACATTGGTGATGGGAGATGGGTTTGGGTGGGGGGATGGGTGTTGGAACACTGTGGAACCAGAACTCTACATGAGCATCTTACAATTGTATGTCTAAAATGGTGTAATAAAATTTGGGGGGGTATTAAAATAAAAATAAGTAAATAAAAAAATGCTGCTGAACCATGTTTGGCTTCTGTCAAATATGATACAATTTGTTTTTGTTTTTGTTTGGGGCAACACAGGGCTTACTCCTGATTTTGTGTTCAGGAATCACTCCTGGCTTAAGGGACTATATGGAGTGCTGGGAATAAAATTCAGGTTGGTCACATGCTTGGAAAACTCCTGTTTATTGTACTATTCTCTGACTCTTCTGATACTGTTCTTTTAATTGAAGATTTACCACTTGTAGATGTAGTAAATCTTTTTTATGTGTGTGCTAGAGCCTGCAAATATAATTTCTACTATAATGGAAGGACTTTGTAAAGTAATTAGAGAACAAAAAATTAACTACATGATGCTTATCCTGAAATGTAAAGAGAACAATTATATCTATTTTTACCTACATACTTCAATTTTGAACAAAATACATTTTTCTTAACCAAAGAAAGCATAAATAACCAATTATCTGGCTATTTCATTGACAAAATTGTATAGATTTTTTACCAGAAATAAATGTACCATTATAAAATCAGTAGTATCACACAATCCAACAAAGTATGAAAATGGCATAATGTGGGTGGGTTTTTTAAGTGTAATTTGCAATTCATGTAGTTACATATAGAGAGAAGGACTATCTGACTTTCAATATCAATAACCACTAACCTTTAATTTGGAATGCAGTTTTCTAAATCACATTACAAAAAAGAAAATACCTTGCACAGAGACTGTGGGTAATTTCCTTTGTTTTTAATAACTGGTGCTAATTCAGAGAATATCCATAGCCAATAATACTATAAGTAGAAATGAATAATCTCATTAATTAACATAATTATATCAGTAGGTAATAAACCCTTATGTTTTACATGTTAAATTCTGGGTATTGAAAAGTAAGTCCTTTGTTTTATTGGTCTAACCTGTACAAATGCATTTAATTACTGCTAAGCTCATGAAACTTGAGATGATTTAACTATAATTAGCTATCAATTTCATTATTTACATTTTAATTTAGTACTTATAAGTTTTGGGGTATGTAATATAATTATTCTCTTACAGAAAATATTGAGAACAATATGTGCCTAATATTGTTCCTAAACAGAAAAAATTTGGCACACTGTGTTCTAATGTTACCTTGAAGATTCTCCATATAGTGACAAAAAATGCAATCAGCCTGCTTCCAATATTTATACTCTTAGCTACATGCTACATATGTTCCTGACAAAATTCTCCCATTAAATGGTCCGGAATAGAATGTTAGCATAAGTAAATCAAAGTTTTACAAATTTATACTATCACAGCAACCCAAGAGATCATTCATCATGATTGTCACACTAATTAATTGGTACTCCCAGATTAACCCAATGTACCAACATTTCCCAAGGAAGCAAAATAATTGGCATAAAATTTTGATTACAAAGTAGCTTTGCATCTCAAATTTTTAATGAGTAGATATACTATAATTTTTCATTCCTTCTCAACATCTCATGAGAATGGTTACTTATTAGGCAGTCACCGAGATTAAAGTCACTGAGGATACAGTCACAGGATTTACCTAATAAGTATTTGACATGATTGGACATTTTCATCATAGAAATAGGCGTTTCCTGAGACCTGTGTTGACTGAATCATGATACTCGTTTTTAATAACTCAGTAGAGAAAGAAAAAGTGGATCTACAATGTAAGTTCAATAGGGGCAATTGTGGAAAATGTCCATGTTTTATTGCCCCTTCACAGCAACAGATAAAAAAAAGTGGGTAGATAAAAATTTCATATAATTTTGTAAATACAAAAAAGAATCCATCATATAATTTGGATAATAATAATAATAATAATGTCTAGTGCTTTAAGAGAAACAGTAGAGGTATGAATAAACATTTGCAACAGTGAAAATATATTAACTATATTAGTATTGGAGTCTTAAAAATTCTACATACTATAGACCATTATCAAGGAGAGATTCTATAGAAGTTAATATGCTTACTTTCCATGTGACCCATGCCATTTGAATCCCCTTGCCACCGCAATGCTCCTCAGTGTACAAAATGATGCGCACACACACACACACACACACACACACAAATGTAATGTATACATGGGATTTTTTTTAACAATAAGCTAATATCTATTTTAATCACTTTTTATTCTTCTTCTCTTTTTTTTTCTTTTTTGGGTCACATCCGGCAATGCTCAGGGGTTTCTCCTCGATCTGCACTCAGGAATTACTCCTGGCAGTGCTCGGAGGACCATATGGGATGCCAGGGATCGAACCTGGGCCAGCACGTGCCAGCCGTGTGCAAGGTAAATGCCCTACCCACTGGACTATCGCTCCGGCCCCACTTTTTATTCTTAACTCTTTGGTAATAAGTAAGTCATAGTTTGATCAAAATAGACTATTAAGAGTTGCAATTAGGCTTGTCAAATCTGTCCAATTATTCATTCATATAATAACTATTAAATTATGTTAACTTATAATTTATTATAGTCGGGTAAGTGATTATATTAGCACCAACCTATACGGTATTTAAGTACAAAATATTTTGCCTCACCAAAACCCAAAGTGACCATGACTCTTCATCAGATTTCCTTAGTAGGAAAATAATGCACTTAAGCTATTGCTCCAGACTACATCAAACAAAACAGGCGTGATTAAATCATAGTCTAGGTTTCATTTGAAAGAGGAAGAAGAAATTATGAAGATACTTCCTGTTGATAATGGCCACAAAACTTTTATCGACCCAAAATTCATGTATAAATAATATCCTTATTCTGTTAAGTTGAATATTTCAACTTGGTAAATATATTAATACACTGTTTTATAAAGTAAAGTAATGGCTCAAATTAAAATAAAATAAGCAGGTTATGGAGCGATAGTACAGAGAGTAGAGCATTTGCCTTGCATGGTGCCTTCAGGGATTGGATCCCTGACACCCGTATGGTTCCCCAGTCCCAAAAGAACTGTTCCTTGACCTCTCAGCCATAAAAATGACACCAGGTATGTGCTCAAAACAAAAACAAAAAAAATAAGTAAATAAATAAACACAGGTGGAGCTACTTATTGGGTTAATAAGGAAACCAATGAGTTGTTATAAATGAATTTAGGGAAGAAATCAGAATTGTCACATGCATATGAATAATAAAAAAAACTGGGGTATTACGGTAATAACTAAAAGTACAATTTTGGGGGCTGGAGATATAGTACAGTAGGGAAGGTGTCAGTGGGTTTGAGTTCCAGCATCCCCTATGGCCTCCAGCACCACCAGGAGCTGATACCTGAGTATAGAGCCAAGAGTAACTGTCAGGAATGCTGGGCACCCCAACAAAATCTGGGAGCAGAACAGGTATCTCAGTTGGAACTCCACTTGTTGGGGAACACAGGGTGCCCTGACAAAATCCGGGAGCAGGGTCAGGGATCCCCTTCTGCCCCAGGGTATCATCAGTCAGAGGACAGAGAAAGACATGAGAATCCAGCAAAGTTTCAAAGGCTTTACTCTCACAGTTTCTGGTATACAATCCAACTATAGGAAAACCCCAGACTTAGATTACTAGCTGAGCCACTGTCACATGTAGGGTTAGAGTCCTTGGCCAAGATGGCTGCTTCTTAAGACCCAACAGGGAAGAGAACAGAGAGGTGGTGAGCAGAGGGAGAAGGTGAAAAGGCAGAAGGCAAAAACACCCAGAAGAAAGCAGGCTACAGCTTTTATATATTTTCAATTCAGAGCACCCACACCAATGGGAAGCAGTTAGGGTCAGTTCCCCTCAGATAACTTTACCCAGGACCTCACCTAGGTCCATTGAAATATTAATACTGCCTAGCCAAGATCTGCCGGGGGGGGGCCTACATGGTAGAGTAGAGGGAATGGCATGAGAGATGAACTGTATCTCAGAATACAAAGGCAAGCATCTGTACCAATGGATATTCTACAGCCAGGTATATATTTCTCCAAGCCTTCACAAGATTCTCTCTTTACTTCATAAATGTTTTGTTTATTAGCCTTTACACTTATTAGAGAGACATGTGTGTTTGCTTGGAGGCAAACAGTATATCTCTCTGGTCTAATTACTTAGAGGTTCAACATGGCCAGATAAATATACTGATAAGATCTTATTAGTCCCACGATGATTGTGGCAGCATGAAATAAAACATTAATACCATCCAACATAGAATACATGGTAAGATACACTACCACATATCAAATTGTTTTACACCCCATCTACAAAGTGCCCTGCAGAAGGCAACTCCAGGTACGATGCAGAGGCTCTGGGAAACAGTGTACTGCAGCAAGCAACCACAAGCACAATTGGTGTACCATGCAGCAGGAAAAATATTTACTTTTGGAGGGAAATGCCAGTAACTAAATCAATTTCTAATAGGAAAATAAATTTTCAAATTTAAAGAACAGAATACTTTTCATTTATCAATATTTACTATGATATTTACATTTATATTATGGTTACTTTCAGGGCAAAAAGTATTCAAAAACCTATGCAATATATAATTAGATAACTCAGCCCCAAACATGCACCAGATAATGTTCACAATTAGAAAGAATAATTTGCAAACTGTCAATTCTCTCTTATCTTTCTCTCCCAAGTATGATATTTTACTCTCTTTCCGAACTATTACATTTATATTATAACTTTTATTTTTTCTATTTCAATATTTTTATGATTTTTCCTTTTATAACATTTAGTGTAACGGTTAATTGCTAATATTACCTTACCCCCTTATGCTGCTCTATTTGACTATTAAGTTTCATTACCCTGAGTTAAAAATGAGTGAATGTTAAGGTTGCCTACTCTCACCACTTCTCTTCAATATAGTAAAGGAAATACTTGCCATAGCAATCATGGAAGAAAAGGACATTAAGGGCATCCAGATAAGCAAGGAAGAAGTCAAGTTATCACTTTATGCAGGTAACAAATTATACCTAGAAAACCCTAACCTCCATACCAAAAAGCTCCTAGAAACAATAGATACCTATAGTAGAGTGGAAGGGTACAAAATCAATACCCAAAATGCAATGGCTTTCCTATAGGCAAATTAGGAAAGAGAAGAAAGTGATACTAAGAAAATTATCCCATTCACAATTTTGCCACAGAAAATCAAATACCTAGGAATCAGCTTAAATAAGAAGGTAAAGGACCTGTACAAAGAAAACTACAAAACACTGCTTCAAGAAATCAAAGAGGACACTAGGAAAGGAAACACATTTCCTGTTCATGGATTGGGAGAATTAACATAGTTAAAATGGTAATATTCCCTAGAGCTTTATACAGATTTGATGCAGTTCCTATAAGGATACCCATGACATCTTCAAAGAAATTGACCAAACACTCCTGAAATTTGAATGGAATAATAAGTCACCATGGATAGCTAAAGTAGTCCTTGGGAAAAAGAAAATGGAGGCACTATCATTCCCAACTTCAAAGCAATAGTAATTAAAACATTACAGTATTGAAGTAAAAACAAACTTGTAGACCTCTGGAATAGATTTGAGTACCCTGACACCCATCCTCAAATGAATTATCATTATTCTTTTATAAAGGAACAAAAAGTACAAAATGGAGCAAGGAAAGTTTCTTCAACAAGTGGGTCTGGAAAAACTGGGCAGCTACATGTTACTTGTCACTTTTCTTCCCATTGTTCATCTATTTGCTTGAGCAAACCCAGTAATGTTTGCATTCACTGGGAATGAGGTCCATTATTGTTACTATTTTTGGCATTCCAAACACACCACAGGTAGCTTGCTAGGCTCAGCCGTGGCTCTCTATATTTCTTTATTATGCCTCTCAGGTGTTGCAGGTGTGGCTAGGGTGCCAGCTCCAATGGCAGGTGGCAAACAGTAGACAGGCTTGTCTACACCCAGGGCTCTGCTCTGTGGGCCCTGGATGGTTGATGGTCTGACATAGAAAAATACTGGACCCTGGGATGAGCCCAGAGCAGTTACATGTAAAAAAAAAAAGAATTTGGACCTCTAACATCATGCACAAAATTCAGATCAAAATAGATTAAAAATATCAATATCACACTTGAATCCATAAAGTACATTGAAGAAAACATTGAAAAAAATCCTCTATAACATTGAAGCTAAAGACATCTTTAAAGATAAAACACCAATAACAAAGCAATTGGAAGCAAAGATAAACATATGGGACTATATGAAACTAAAAAGCTTCTGCACCTCAAAATAAACAGTGAACAAGATACAAAGGCAGTCCACAGAGTGGGAAAAATTATTCATCCAATATCCATCTAAAAAGGAGTTAATATCCAGAATATTAATATTCAGGCACGGGTAGAACGTCACAATAGAAAAAAGCTAACCCCATCAAAAAACTGGGAGAAGAAATGAACAGAAACTTTTTCAAAGAAGAAATTCAAATGGTTGAAAGGAATATGAAAAAAAATGTTCGTCATCACTAATCATCAGAGAGATGCAAATCAAAACAACAATGAGGTATAATTTCACACACTGAGACTGGCACACATCCAAAAGTGCAAGAACAATTGGTGCTGGCATCGATGCAGGGAGAAAGGGACTCTCATTCATTGTTGGTGGGAAGGTTGACTGTACAGCCTTTTTGGAAAACAATATGGACATTCCTCACAAAACTAGAAATTGAACTCCCATTTGACACAGCCATACCACTCTTGGGAATATACCCTGGGAGGTCAGAAATGCACAACTAAAACACCATCTACATTTCTATGTTCATAGCAGCACTATTTACAATAGCCAGAATCTGAAAACAGAGTGCCCAAGAACAGATGACTTGATAAAGAAACTGTGGTACATTTACACAACGGAATACTATGCAGCTCTTAGGAAAAATGAAGTTATGAAACTTCCCTATAAATGGATGGACATGGAGAGGATCATGCTGAATGAAATTAGCCAGAGGGAAAAGTACAGATATAGAATGACTGCATTTATTTGCGGGATATAAAATAATACAATGATATCAATATCCAAAGCAAGGCAAAATATGGATGAGGAGGTTTTTTTTTCAGTGGGTGGAATCTACCGAAGTATGTGGGCATCAGAGGTTAGGTAAGACAGAAAAGGAACAGTGTACTAGTAATCGTTGGAATATAGGTAAAGGGATATATATGTAACCCCAAAATGCATGTACTGCAAACCACAATGTGTAAGAGAGAGGGAGAGAGAGAGACAGACAGACAGACAGACAGACAGTCAGACAGGCAGAGAGACACAGAGAGAGACAGAGAGAGACATAGAGAAAGAGACAGAGAGAGAGAGAGAGAGAGAAGCAGAGTGTCTTCCATAGAAACAGGTGGGGAAGGAGGAGGGATTCAAGGGACATTGGTGGTGGGAAATGTGCACTGGTGGAGGGATGGGTGATGGAACACTGTATGACTGAAACCCAAATATAAACATCCTTTTAATTGTACATCTCACAGTGGTATAATAAATATTTTTTAAATGTGTCAATGTTGAAAAAGCTTGATAGTTTAAAAAATCAATTAATATTATAATAAAACCTGGAAATTTAACATATAAAAAGATCAAGGTCAAGAAATAGTGGAAGATGCAACCTATGAAACATGGTAATAATTTAAATAGCTAACATTAATGTTTTTCATATAATTATGAAATAAAAAATATTGTGCCAAAATGCTAGAAAGTAAAGATATTATAGTGTTGAATGAGTTCCAAGAAAAAATGCCATATTATCACAAATGGTGATCTGCAGATAATTAAAACAGATAAGATACATCTTAAGACTGGTTTACATTTAAATCTGTCACTCAATTTTATTCACTAGAAGGGAAAGTAAACAAAGACCTCATTGACAAAAAGTCATTCTGCAAGCTTTGATATGCTAAAGAAATAAAGTTTCTCAAAATCAATGTGTATGTTTAAAGAGCCCACATTTAAATATATTTAAAATTTTGGAACTAGAGAAATAAATTTTGAAGTTTATTTTAAAATACATAAATGCATGCCAAAGGAAGTAAGAGTATAATAAATCAGTTGTTTTTAATTAATACTTACTAAGTTGATTGCAATGTTTAAAAATAAAAATATGAGAAAAAGAGAGAGAACATGCACATGCATGAGAGAGTGAGCACGAGAGAGCAAGAGAGACAGAGACAGAGAGACAGAGAGAGAGAAGAGAGAGAGAGAGAGAGAGAGAGAGAGAGAGAGAGAGAGAGAGAGAGAGGAAAAGTACCTTTCATAAAGGCAGGTTCCGGTAGAGAAGGAATGTAGGCATATTGGTCTTGGGAAATGTGTACTGGTGGAAACACAATCATGACCTCTAGCAAAATTCATTGGAGGAAGCATGTTTGATGCATGGTGATTTCATACTGGTTGATTTATTCTTACACTAGCAGAGCAAATGCTGCTTCAGAAGCATTTCTTTCATTTGGGATGGAAATTTCTTAAGTTCATGGTAAATAGTGAATTTCTCTGATTGCTATTGTGTTTTGGACTATGGACTCACCTAAATATATATTTATATATACACATATATGCATACATGTACTGATATACACACAAGTGTATATCAGTACATGTATGCATATATCACACACTATGTGGAGGCATATGTGTATATGTATACATATACACATACACACATTCACAAAGTAGGCAATCTAATGAAGCAATACAAAGACAAAATGAATCTAGGGGAAATATAGAAATTTAGTATATAATAAATATAGCAGTTTTACTCAGTGGGGCTATAGCAATATCTAGTGAAAGCCAAACAACGCAATCTAGTTAACACAGAATAAGATCCAACTATCAAACATACACATCCATTATTAATGTAAACTTGTAAGTTTCCATGCAAGTAACCGTGCAACACTCTCCGGGAAATTTTCAGATATGGTTTTTCGATGATAGCCAGAACTGGATTTTTCTTACATATATTATCTTGGTTTGTAGAGTTAAGATTAGGAAACAGACTTAGGGAAATGCTCAGGAAAACAATTTGGAGAGTACACTATGCTTAGAGTTACCACTGGTTCTGTGCTCAGAGATCACTCCTGACACTGCTTGATGGACTTTATTTATCGAGTTCAACTCAGACATGCAAGGTAAATGCTCTACCTGTTGTACTATCTCCTGGCCTCCAGGTTGGGGCAATTCACTTCACTTGTATCACTTGTCTTCCTGTTCTTCATCAATTTGCTTGAGCAGGCACCAGTAACATCTCCATATGTCCTGTCACATGCTAGTGTAGCCCGAGGGTATTTGCTTGCTCTAGGAACACAAAGAACCTCAAACCAATCCTTCAGGTCATGGAAATGAGGTCTATAACTGTTACTGATTTTTGGCATATCAAAACTGGGCAAACCAATATTAAAGCAGAACAAACATCCAGAGGCAAGACTTTGTCCTTCTTGTGATTTCTTCCTTGTTAACCAGAGTCCAAGGATTTCCTGTATCTTTAATACCACTAAATATTATTTTTTAACACTGATGCATGTACTCAAGCCACTTCTTTTTTTCTCTATAAATCTCAGAAGACTCCAAAGAGAGTAAAAGAACATTTTTTGTGAATTGGCATAGTAATGAAAGACACCTCAGATAACTGTATCTTAATCTATTAGTGGTAAAAGGTCTTCATCAAGTTGTATGTGAAATGGTCAAAGATACTTAATGACATAAAATTTCTTTTTAGACATATTTCACTTAAACATTTTAATAAGTTGCATAGTTTACTACCTTGTGAAACCCTCCACTGTCAAAAGCAAAATAAAATTATTTAACTGGTAAATTATAAGTAACAAATACTGAAAAGCTTTTTGTCACAAAGGGTTGATTAGTTAATATGCTCACTGTATACAAACTTTTATTAATTGTGGAAAAAGATATCAAACAGTTGACAGGAAAAAAAAACAACTACAGTCAGACATGTGAAAGATTTGAACAGACTTTTGTGGGAATGTGGCAAATTTCCTTCATCCCTCTTGGTTCATCTAGTGCTGTACTAGTAATTAAACAGAATCATATGAGTTAGCAAGGGAAAATCAATTTAATATCATGCACGCAGGAGAGCCACAATATTTATGAAGTTCTATTCTTCAGTCTGAGGAGAAATCCCAAAGAAGCAATATGGTAAGGGGGTGGGGGCAGAGCAGAAAGAAGAGAAGTGTGGGATTTCTTCATATGACAAGAATATGATGACTTCATCTTTTTCTTTATTTTTTTTTAATTGAGCATCATGATTTACAGCACTGTTAATGACAAGGTTTCATGTATACAGTATAATAACAGGGGGACCCTGTACCACTGTGTCCGTGAGTCCCCAACTCATGTGACAGCCCTACCGGCACTTCTCCCTCTGCTGTGAGAATGTACAGAAGGTCAATGTATGTTTGCAGATAAACCTACTCCCGGATGATACTGCCCAAAGTGTGTTCTAGATGAGCAGAGGAAAGGGTGATCACTTCCTCATTGGGTTAAAGTACAAGGATCAAGAAAAATGCAAGAGATTTGCTTAAGCCTCCAGGGCATCTGTTAACTTAGTTATATATATCAAAGTGATAAATGTTTGAAAAGTAATCTTCACGTATTATTGGGAAAAACCTTTTTAGTCTCTTTTGGAGAGATCAATTCTAGTTCCTACATTAAAATTAAGTATGCACCGGTACTGAATATGATAAAAGCTTCAAGTATTAGAAGTTAGCATTTAAACCACACTACTTCTTTTCAGTTATCAGAATTCCACTAATACTAATATCTAAACTAGAAGATAGTCATGAATAGAAGGGAATCAATAATTCTTACAGAGTAATGCAATTGCATTAAACAAGAAGGCACATAAATATGTTAAGTAAGTTTTATTTATCAAATTGATAGTCAACAAATCAATTAAATTTATATGCTTGATTAAATTAATAGTAATTGTATCGATTTACATACAAGAACATATTATATTGATAATTTAATATTAGAATATTGGAAAACAAGTCTAATAATAAAGCTTTGGTATTTTTTGAAGTAAAGGATAATGTAATATATTCTAATTTTTGAAAATAAAATTGGAAGCTGTGGATATATACATTCTAAAACAGACAGAAATAACCAGACAGATGTACAAGAGAACTTTGCACTTCTAGGGTTTTTCTCTCACCATGTCATGGAAGAAAGACTACTAATCTTTAGAAAATGTTATATAAGGCAAAGCAAACAAATAAAGCTGCCTAAAAGCATACTCTTGTTTAGAGTTTGTTTTCTAATATTATCCCATTGGTTCCCATTATTCACCCACACAGTCTTTATCTTCAGTTGGATATGAATGGCATGTAAGGGATTTGCTTCAGTCATGTCAGTCAGAGATTTAGTTCAAATTCTTGAGCATCTGTCATACAGATAGAACATATATACTACTAAGAAAAAAAATTAATTACAAAGGGCCCAAATTTAGTAATGCATGACATCATCATCAACTATTAATATATAGCCAACTGCAGTCTTTCAAAAGAGTAGAATTTTAAGTCAATTTACTGTTTTACAGTAGTAAGGTAATTTGCATAAAGGTGCTCCAATCCATTTCCTCAAACATCCTTTCCCTTAGGATTCTAGGATATTTAAAAGAATTTGTCTTGTCCTCTTTTCCTTTTTTTGTTTTTTTTTTGGGTCACACCCAGTGATGCTCAGGGATGACTCCTGGCTCTGCACTCAGGAATTACTCCTTGCAGTGCTCGGGGACCATATGGGATGCCTGGGATCGAACCCGGGCCGGCACGAGCTGGCCACGTGCAAGGCAAACGCCTCACGTGCTGGACTATTGCTCCGGCCCCTCATTTCAAAAAGCTTTCTGTATCGAATTTTGGCAGCATCTGTCTACTAGCTGGAAGGAATGCTGCTCAACTTATGAGTAGAGACATTTAGGACTTAAAGAGAAAATTTGATTTATTTTTGTTAACTTATGTTTTTACCTTATTAATTTTTTCTTTTACTTCTTGGGGGAAATCTCAAACAAAATTTAAAAGAAAAAATGTGCATTACTTTTTTTGTCTTATGGGAGCAATTAACATAATATAGTGTAAGGAAAAACAACTACAAAAGAGAAGAATGTGTAGACTCTGATAAAAACATAAAGGAAAAAATCAGTGAGTTTTATATATGTATATATATATGTACAAATATAATACATGCATATATTTGTATATATACATATGTATGTATACATGAGCATTATTTGCAGTCTGTGTATATTTGGGGGATTTTGGTTTTGCTTTTTTGGTTTTTTGGTCAATACCCATAGTTCTCAAGGTTTGATCTCTGATTTAATTTCTGATTGTGAGTTCAGGGATCACTACTGATTGGCTTAAGGAACCATGTGGGATATTGGGGATCCAATCTTGGTAGAATACATGCTATACAAGTGTCCTACCTGCTATACCATCACTCCAGTCCCCTGTATGTAATATGAGGGAGCAGAGTCATAGCACAGCGGATAGGGCATTTGCCTGGCATGCAGCCGAGCTGCGTTCAATTCCCCAGCACCCTATATATATGCCCACTAATTTGTGGAAAACTTAAAGGGAAAACTTGAATTTTAAGTTGCAAGCAAATATCATGGGTGACACCATCTTGTTTTCAACCTAGGTACTCCCCTTTTGTTTGTTTTAGGGGCCACACTGAGAGGAGCTCAGGGGCTAATCCTCACTTCCTCACTTGATACCTAGAGGGAACAACCAGGGCCAGAGATTAAATCTGTACTTTAGGCCTACAGTTATGGCCTCACGGTCTATTGAGTTCACTCTCTACCTTTTTTTTTTTTTTTTTGCTTTTTGGGTCACACCCGGCAATGCTCAGGGGTTTCTCCTGGCTCTGCACTCAGGAATTACTCCTGGTTGTGCTCAGGGGACCATATGGAATGCCGGGGATCGAACCCTGGCCGGCATGGGCTGGCCGCGTGCAAGGCAACGCCCTACCCGCTGGGCTACGTCCGCCCCCACTCTCTACCTTTTATTTATATATTTATTTATTTATTTATTTTTGCTTTTGGGTCACATCCGCAATGCTCAGGGTTTCTCCTGGCTCTGCACTCAGGAATTACCCTGGCGGTGCTCACGGGACCATTGGGATGCAGGGGCGGCCGTGTGCAAGCAAACGCCCCACCCGCTGGGTCATTCTCTACCTTTTAGATATTCTTATTGCTTCTTATACCCGCTTGGTTTCTGCTCTGTCTCCCCACTCCTCAAAGATTTCTTATGTTTGTGCTAGGTCAGAATATAAATAGAGAAGGGAAAAGAGTAAGCAATAGTTGTCCCTGTAAAGATTCTTATCATATAAACCCTAGAGAGAGATGGTGTTTAAGCATATATCTCAACTTTTACAGTGAAGGAATTCCTGGAGAATTCATTAGTGATAATGGGGATATTTCAGATCACTGACTGACTTGAGACTAATCTCCTTTACCCTAAACATAATTTCTTTCTAACTTAAGTTCCAAGCCAGATGTATACAAACCCCCTCATACACGCCTGAGAATAATAAATTTGGAACCAACCAGTCCACTCTCTCTCAGTTATAAACTGTATCAATCTGTTTATCTGCATTGAACTTTGTCTCTTGAGTAAAATTGCCTTTTGAACAGCAAGCAGCCAAAGTTCAGTTTATGAATTATAACAAGTGGGAGAATTTTGATGCAAAGTAAATCTCTGAATATCATTGCCAATACAAAATTTTTGATTAATAGTAAATATATTTCTATGTATAAATAATCCCAAATCAATGAAATTTATGAACATGTAAATTGATATCAACAAACATAACCACATATGAGGAAGAACATCTAAGTTTAGAATATAAAATTCATATCAAGTGATATGTTCCTCAAATTATATGTTCCAAAGACAAAGAATCATAAAAACATTTAAATTTATTTAGAAATTTTATCTCTACATTTGGTTGGCTTATTAATAGGGATATGTTATAGTCTTTCCTTGGGTTGTATGATAAATTTAGACGCAGGGCTAGAAAAGCATCCTCCAGGTTGAGAAATTTAAACTGCTAACTGGCAATAAGCATTTTCATGTTGAGAGATTCTAACTCTTCATATAGCTGGCAAAAATGCTAACTTCCAGAATGATTAGCTGAAGGACCCTCAGTTGTCATGTTATCTATAAAACTGCCAGTGTCACCCTACTTCCACATGAAGCAGATGGCTCCAGTTATCTTTATAATTACTCTAGACATTCTTCCTTATTTTGTACCACTGTAAAGATCAGTATGATAGTTCTCAGTGAACTGATGGGGTGAAAAAAGAGATAGAAACTAACTCCAACTAGAGACTGAACGTTTCAGAAAAAGACCATCTAAAACCCAACCCTTAAATGAGATATTTCATCCTTCCATTGCAAAAGCTAATAAAACCTGGCACTCCAGATTCATTGTTGGCATGTGCCTTCCATTTGCCCACTCCTGTTTCTGTGGCATGTCTTTTTTCCATTTTGAATGATGGGAACTTAACTAGTTTACTTTGTGTTTCACCCAAGAAATTGCTCTTACCCTAACAAAGCAATTGGCTATATTAGTTGTATAAGAAATCAAGATTTCAAAATATTAAAAAAGCAAAGAAAATATTTGAAAAAAATCATTGTGCATTCTGAAATATTAAATTCTTGCTTAATATAACCTCATTAAATTTCTTATGTCTAATTATTAAATAGCAAAAAAAAGGTGAGAAAAATACGCTAATTCTAATGAATGTGTTCTTTGTTAACCAGATTTTTCTTCCAAATGTTCTTACATTTCCTACAGATATAAGAAATTTTTGGTAATTAACTGATTCAGTTACTCAAAATGCTCATTCTTATTATATACAAAGGAAATTTGACTATAAAGCTATCAATCATAGCAAAAATGCAAAATCATAGCTTCCTACAATTAACAGTAATTGTAGTCTGACAATATGTTTATCCCTGTTCAAATGAACACATAGAGAAATGTACACCAACATCTCATTTTCTACATCCAAAATTTTCTCTTGCATTAAATCTTTAAAAAAATTAGAAATATATGAAATATGACCCATGGATTGTTTATAAAAATCTGTATCATGAAAATTACAAAGATTTGACCAGCATACCTGCGTGCAAACTAATGTTCCAGTACTTTTGATGTAGGCAGGCAGACAGGAGGAGTCCCCACGGCAATGGAATTTTAGCCCTAAGGCTGTCCAGAATAACCTTTTCAAATCAGGAACCAAGACTCGTTAAATCCTTCACCCTCAATAGACTTTGAGGAAGCTGGATCAACCTTTCTCTGCCCAGCCCTTAATCTGGTTACATTCCAGAACAGAAGATCCAGCAGGAATAGAGGTGAATAAAAGGAGATTTTCAAAGAAGACCACTCCTAAAATCCACTCCCCTTGACAATGGCCCTAGCAATGGACTTTAACCTAGGTTGAAACCCCATATGGGAGTAGCTTGGGGAGAAATCTGTAAAAGCCATCCTGACCAAAGGACAGCCTGTATATTCTGAGCCATGTGGTGCTTGAGCCCACATGGTCAAACACTTGTGGTGCCCAAGCACATGTATAGCCCACATTTCTCCTCTTGAGATGTATACTCTCTCTCTCTTTCCCTCCTCCTTCCCCTTCATAAAACCTCCATAATAAAATCTCTTTTACTTCACTGCTCGTCAAGAAAAAATTCTTTTTCTGCAAGTAAGGCAAGAACTCTGAGAAAACCCTGGGTAGGCCTAGGACTGAATTTCCTCTCCTGCAAAGAGCAGTTATCACTCCAGACTGGTCCATTGCTCCCTGAGAAACCTCGGGTGGTAGGCATCAACTCCTGTGCCTAGAGATCAAGCGGACATCAGGTGTGGCTTGACGGTCACCTCGTGGGGCTGGTGGGGCTCAGGCCCACGCCTTACAGGGGCTCATTGCAGACTTTATCAGTCCTTATCCTGCCCATCGGGAAACAGAGGCAGCTGGGGAAAAAGCAAACATCTCTCTACCCTTCCCACCTCATATAAGACACCTGTGAGACCCACCTGCATCAAGAGCAAAACCTTTAGTCCCAGTATGGTCGCTAAATTCAATCTTTACTTTTCTTGCTTTTATTTGGGAACCACAGCCAGCGGGGCTTACTCCTGGCATGAGATCAGGGACCCCTCCTGGCCAGGTTTCTGGGACTATATGGGATGTAGGAAATGGAACCCAAATAAGCCCCAAGCAAGGTACAGTACAAAGTGGCTCCTGCCACTAAATTCAACCATTTCTTAAGATTATTTAAATTTCTACAGCAAACTTACTGTTAATGTTTCCCTCCAGTTAATTCAGCACATTCTCCTCATCTTACAGGATAAAGATTATAGAATGTATGGACTGGCATGGTTTTCTTGCAGGTGGAAGGTAGAAGGGGTGGCCATGCACTTCGGGGTAAGTTAGGAGAGTGCTTAGCCCAGGTAGCCCAAAGCACTAGGACTGTGACCCTTTGACATGCAAATGATGAGCTCTTTGGAGCTGGGACTCACCACTCAGGTGCAGAAATTCCCACCCAGAGAAGTGTGGGTCCCTGAGATGTGATTATGGAAAAAAAAACACATCAGAATGACAGGGTCTGCATTAGAAAGACTGAGATAGCTCCCATATTCATTTCCAACTATACAGATAACTTCAGGGAAGAACCATTTGGAGGAATTGTGTGAAAGATCCTCCAGAAAGCCACTAGGGCTGCTTCTTCAAGCCCCTATCTCCCTTGCTTGTTTCTTTGTTTTTATACTTATTTACTTGCTGTTTTGTTTTGTTATGTTTAAAGGTTCCACTCAGTGCTGAGTTTGTTGTAGGCAGGCAGGCAGGCAGGGGGTGTCACATAGCAATAAAAATTCTTGAAGAAAAGAAAACTGTCCTTCAGCTATCCAGAGTCACACCTGGATAAAAGGTGACTTTGGACAGACTTAGGGCAAGAATTAATTGCCATGTGGGGACCCCTTTCTGCCTGCATACAACAATGGCTTTACATGTTAAAATGTAAATGAGGGCCGGAGTGATAGCCCAGCTGGTAGGGAGTTTGCCTTCGCCGCCGCCCATGCCGCCCTGGTTCGATCCCCGGCATCCCATATGGTCCCCGAGCACTGCCAGGAGTAATTCCTGAGTGCAGAGCCTGGGTAACCCCGAGCGCGGGTGTGACCCAAAAAGCAAAAAAAAATGTAAATGATCTTACTGACCAAATAACAGGACATATATTTCTTGTCTGTAGGAAAATGTAGTCAGTAAACAGCTAACATACAATTGCAATTGCAATGACATTTTCCTTGGAGGAAACTGTAAGCATTTTCTTTCAGAAAAAAAAAGAAACATTTTTTCATGAAATCTGATAAGATGAAGTTTATACAACAAGTCTTGTCACACCTATTGTTTGCAACATGCTTTCTAATGTAAGTGTCTTTAAAGATCTGGTACTGCTGTTACATTCCCTGACCTTCAGTGGAAGTGCAATGATAGTGTTCTGTTTAGCAGATCACAGTCTGGCAGCTAGAATTTTTTAGGTATTTCAAATGAGAGTTGCTACTGATGTAGGCAGGCAGACAGGGGGTCCCCCACATGGCAATGAAATTTTGCCCTAAAGCTGCCCTAAGTCACCTTTTGGAACCAGGAACCAAGACTTGATAAGACCCATTAACCAAAAACAGACACTAAGAGAGCTGGATCAACCTTTCTCTGCCCAGCCCTTAATCCGGCTACATTTCAGGACTGAAGATTCAGCAGGAACAGAGGTCAAGAAAAAGAGGTTTTCAAAGAAGACCACTCCCAAAGTCTAATCCCTTGACAATGGTGCTAGCAACCTAGGTTGACTCCCCATATGGGAGTATCTTGGGAGAAATCTATAAAAGCTGTCCTGACCAAAGGACAGAGAGCACATGCTGCATGGACACACATGCTGCCTGAATCCACTTGGCTGAGCACATGTGGTGCCCGAGCATGTGTGTTGCCTGAGCATGTGTCTTGCCTGCATCTCCCCTCTTGAGATGTGTACTCCCTCCCTCCGTCCCTTTCCTAAAACCTCCTTAATAAAACCTGTTTTTACTTCACTGCTTGTCGGCTCCTGAAAATTATTTTTCTGCGAGGGAAGACAAGAACGGTGAGGAAATCCTGGGTGAGGTCTAGGGCTGACTTGCCTTTTATCAGTCCTTAGCCTTCCCTGCAGGTCTCCGTGGCAGAGGTGGCTGGGGAGAAAGTGACCATCTCTCTCCCCTTCTGGCCTCAGACAAGCCACCGGTGAGGCCCACCTGCATCACTACAAAAATATTGTATGTGGACTGAGCATTGACATAGTCTAATCCAAGTTTGAGATTATTTCTGAAATTTTTAGTATTGCTTGTCCATGTAAAAAAGATCTCTCTTGAGCGCTATTCCTTCCTATTTGGTAAAACTGAGTTATTTCAAACTCAATGTACAAACTTTCAAATCTTATTCCTACTCCCTCTATTTTTCAGCAAACATTTAGTGAGATTTTATATAACTGTTTCTTTCATTCATGAACTCATTAATCTACTTGCTGTCATCCACCAAAACAGCATGTTTCAAATCATAAATAGATCATTAATGTCTAATGGAAATCAAAATACGTTAACCATTCAGTTTGTGGCAAAATGGATGGAACTGAAAGATATTATGTTAAATAAAGTAATCAGAAGAAGGATATATCCAGGATGGTATCAATTGCACGCCATAGACATGTTTAAGAATAACTCGATGAGGGAATGCAATGCTTAATGGGTAGAGGGTGCCAAGATTTCAACTGGGGCCAGAACAGGGAATTCAGGTACAAAGAGGCAATTAGGAATAGATCCAAACAGCCAAACCACAGAGTCAACAACACTGAAATCAAGAGCCCACTTTACCGACCAAACTTAGAAAGATGCTTGTCAAGAGGGCATGCTGGAGGTATGAGGGTCAAATGGGAGGGAACTTGGGAACATTGGTGCAGGGAAGTTAACACTGGTGGTGGGATCAGTGCAACAATATTGTGTAATTAAACTCAACTATGAATAACTTGTAAATCATGGTGCTTCAATATGAATGTAATCATTTTCTGTTAAAACAATGTTACACAAAAAGCATAGTTAAATATACATGTTCAGGTGGGGGATGAGCTAAAGAATAAGGAGGGCCAGAGAGATAGCAAAGCAGGTAGGGTGTTTGCCTTGCATGCAGCCGACCAGGGTTCTATCCCCGGTATGCCATATGGTCCTCCTAGCTCTGCCATGAGTAATTTCTGAGCAAAGAGCCAGGAGTAACCCCTGAGCATCACCAGGTGTGACCCAAAAAGCAAAATAAATTAAAAAAGAATAAAAGGAAATGCCTCACTGAGTATATCTTGGTATATAAAATGAGTGACATTTTAAGGACTTGTCATGAACAAATGGCCTTTGTTAGTATGACTCAATCAGAAACGGCACATGCCACATGACTAACACTAGTTGATACAGTGCTGTAAACCAGATGTAAGTATTCTGTATAGTGCAATAGCAGGTATCACAGGAAAATCTGGTGGTGTGACTCTTCCAAGCAGTAAATATTAAAAGAGATGACCTAAAGACTCAAGTTTTGTAACAAGTCAGTAGATCGCAATAAAAGAAAATAAAGTATCAAAAATGAAGTATCAAAGTGTTTTGAGGATTGGTGATCCCCAGTTTCACTGAATGTTTATCTATCTATATCTTGAGACTCACAGACATGGGGCAGAGCTGTTAACGGCTCTCCCTGTGCCCAGCCACTCACGAGGCACCCGGGAGGGACTGTGGGTTCTAGCCCTGGCCCATCACCCCAGCAGAGCCTCACAAATGCCAGATGACCCCCATTCCATGGGCCACCATTTTCCACATCCGGACTTCCCTCTCGTCAGAACTCCACCCAGCACAAGAGCCTATCATAGCCCGGCTTGCACTGTGCACTGCCAAGCAGCCATGCATTTCATCAATAAATGCTGGAGATCAGAGGTGACTACAAGAGTATGCCACTCGCACGGCTGAGCCTGGCAAGCTACCTGTGTTGTATTTGATATGCGAAATACCAGTAACAATTATAGACCTCATTCCCATGACCTGATGGAATGGTTTGAGGCTCTTTATGTTCCTGGAGCAAGCAGATGCCCTTGGGCTCCACTAGCATGAGACAGGACATATGGAGATGTTACTGGTGCCCGCTCAAAAAATCCATGATGAACGGGAAGACAGTGACTTGAAACAGTTGGGGAAGTAGGGCAGCCATCAGAGCGTCAAGGTTCAGCAGGGTCCCCAACAGTATTGGGGTTCGGTGAAGTCCCTGACTGCATTTGGGGCCAACGACTGTTGCCCTCCTTGGGCCCCTATGGCATCCCTGCTAGGCTCAGAATCCTGGCCTTCTTACCGTTTTTAGAGGAATTTTCTGTTTAAATCTCTGAGTTATTTTTCCCACCACCACCTAGAACTACCTATTTCTGTAACCCAATTGAGGAAAAAAAAAGGAGTCCTATAAATAGGCACAATATTTTAAAAAGTGCTATACGCTAACAATTTATCACTATCTTCCCGTTAATCATCTATTTGCTAGAGTGGGCACCAGTAATATCTCCATATGTCCTGTCTCATGCTAGTAGAGCCCAAGGGCATCTATTTGCTCCAGGAACATAAAGAGCCTCAAACCATTATATTAGGTCATGAGAATGAACTAATATAATTGTTACTAGTATTGGCATATCAAATATAACAGGGCAGCTTGCCAGGCTTGCCATGCAGGTGGCATACCCTTGTAGTCACCTCTAAATATAGCATTTATAGATGAACAGCGCGGCTGCTTGCGGCCTCACGAGATGAGCTGTAATCGGCTGTTGCTAGGTGGAGTTCTGACAAGAGGGAAGTCCGGATGTGGAAAATGGCAGCCCGAAGGAGTGGAGGGTCATCTGGCTTGTTGTGCGGCTCTGCTGGGCTGGCAGGCCAGGGCTAGAATGTCCCATCCCTCCGGGGCACCTCGTGAGCAGCTGGGCACAGGGAGAGCAGTAGCAGCTCTGCCCCATGTCTGTAAGTCTCTGGTTCAGCATACCTGGGCCGGATTGAAAAAAAAAAAAAAACTGCTGCAGGGTGGAACTTCGACGAGATGGGCTGCGATAGGCTGTCGCTGGGTAGAGTTCTGATGAGAGGGAAGTCTGGATGTGGAAAATGGAGACCCGATGGAATGGGGATCATCTGGCTTATTGTTCCAGATGTTAATTTATTCTTAACAAAATTTATTTGAAACTGTTAAGGAATCGTTGTGGGAAATAGAATAAATTAAATTTATATTTAAAGAAGTGGACCTCTTAAAAAGAAAATAATAAAATACAGATTTAAATTTAGCAAAGAACTATGTTTTTAGCATAATTGTTGTAAATCTTGAGTAAAAGAAAAACTAGACATTGTATCTGTTTGTTTGTTCTGAAGTCACACCAGGCAGTGCTTAGGATTGACTTTTGGCTCTATGCTCAAGGATCACTCCTGGTGTGGCTCAGGGGACCATTTTGGTATCACAACTGGGTCAACCATTTGCAAGATAGGTACTCCATCCACTCTACTATCACTCTGGCCCTAAATATTGTATGTTTAAGGGTGCATACCTGTGTGGTACATTTATTTTTAAAAAGCACAACATATTACTGTTGTCAAAGCATAGGTTTGACCACTAAATTTCAGGTAGAATTTCAGGAAGTGAAAAGTTTGGGTTTCTAAGTTTTATGGGAAGCCATTTGGTATTTTGCTTCATAAAATGATTATAAATTTCGGGTTTTAAAATTCATATCATCTTCCACTAAGATGAAGAAACATTGAAAGGTAAAATATGTGCCATTCTTACTAATACACTTCAAATACATAAAAAAACTAACATAATACAAATCTTAAAATTAGATGTAGAAGACAAGGGTAAGGTACTGTAGCATCTTAGGTGAAAAATAACCCAGACACTTCTAGGTAGAAGGAAAAACTTAGGTTTGGTAATAAGGGACTGAGGAGAATAATAATGTAACCTGCCTCTAAATTCAAAGAAGAGCAACAGAGAACATCAAAGGTTAATGTGATCAATTAGTGTTAGGCTCTGCAGAAAACTGACACAGAAAAACATAAGTACAATGGTATATTCTGAAGTCACCGGTCAACTTTGCTACAGTTTGGCAGAATTCATATTGTAGTGAAGATGCAGGAATTAGATTTAATAGGGAGGTGATCTGTTTTGAATTGTAAATACTAAGGTTCTGGCCCTAAACCTGTGATTACAGAGAAATAAAATAACTTCATGCAACCGGTTAAAGAAACACTAAAATAATATTCTTCAAATTCTGTCATTTACATATTATAATTAAAAACCTATATTGCTCAAAATAACTGATGATGACAAGGATGCTACTTTTGAAGTTATTTTATGTGGTACCAATGTGAAGGGAGATGTTCTTGAAGCATTAGGAAATTTGAAGAGGAATTAGCTTGTAAGAAGAGTTAGAAACTCTAAGTGCAACAGTCATAATTAAAGATCTTAAAACTAATTCTCCTCATTTGAATTCTGGTATCATCACTCCCTAATTAGCTATGATTCCATAAGCTAATTAACTCTCAGTGCCCTTGTCTTTTCCACTGTAATGACACTCTTGATATAGTACCGGTAAGAATAGTTAAAAGTATAAAATACAGCACTGTGAAGCAGTAATCTACTATAATTATGAATATTACTTGGTTAAATTGCAAAACAGCGGCTGAGAAATAGTACAGCAGGGAGGGTGTTTGCCTTGCATGCAGCTGACACAGGTTCGATCCCTGGTATTCCATATGGCAGTTGAGCACTACCAGGAGTAATTCCTGAGTGCACAGGCAAGAGTAACCCCTGAACGTGGCTTAGTGTGACATTCCTCTCCCCCAAAATGGCAAAGACATTATAAACCCTTTGTTTTGTTCCATTTTTTGGGGATGGGGTGTTTGTTTATTTGATTTTTTTTAGAGGCACCACATGGTTGTGGTCCAGACTTATCCCTTATTCTCCTTAGGGAACAGTCCTGGTGATACTTAGTGGAATAAGGGCCAAGTTCCAGGTTGCAAACCAGAGTCTGTGGTGGGCAACAGAAATACTTATCTCCTATTCTTTCTGGCTTCCCAATTTGTTTTTTCAATGCTCTTTATAGAGTCAGCAATATAATGTACTACTTGTAAATGAGACAGATGGATATGCCTGCGTACTGTTTTATGCCATATTATATATTGAAACACTGTTTGACAGTCATGATAAAACATCTAATTTACTAAGAGAATATCCCTTGATTTGTTTCAGCATTTATCTTGATCAGGATTTAAGTTTTGTGAAATGACATGTTTTGCAGAATATAATAATTTTAAATGATTTTTTGAACTTGAAAAAACATAAGCACTAAAGCTTTAAGTTGTATTGCTTTCATGATTTTTTTTGGTTGATATTGCATTCCCTGACTTTATATTTTCCACTTTTTATTGAAACACCATGATTTACAAAGTAAAAAGGTTTTCGTAAGACTGCTGATAGTATTTTTGAAGTTTTGTACTTCAATACCACTCTCACCACCTGTGTGTTCCCACCACCAAAGAACCTCATTTCTTACCCACCCCAATCCCCATGCCTGCTCCATCAGCTGGCACTGATTGTATTGACCGTTAAACATACATGGCAATGTTATTGATGAATCCATTTTCGTCCCTATTGTGGTTATGGGAGATCTGGCCAAATTCAGTTCTTGAATTTACTTTCTGAGTTTCTACAACTTGATTGGCTCCACTAGTCTGATGTACCTCATAACTGCAAATGGTCACACAACTCAGGAAGAGCCAGATGGAAGCTCTCTCCCCTGTGTCTCAGTCTCTGCTTGATGGCTGATGGCCTTGAGGCAATTTTGAGCCGGTCCACCAGGCCTCCTGGACAGGAGAGAGAGGGGAAGGGGATCCCAGCTCCATTTCCACAAATGCCTGGTCATTTTTGCCTCTGAGAACTGCCTACCTGGGCTTGAACTCAGCAGCTCTGTTGTGTGGGGCTCTGTTGAGTCAGGCTTGAGATCAGCTACTCTCTTGGGTGGGGCTCTGATGAGCTGTGGAGTCCGTACCTTGAAAATGGTGGTGATCACAGTGAGCAAGCTTCCTCTCGCTGCTTCCAAGGCCCTACTGAGGTGATAGGCTGGGACCAAAACTCATCTTCCCTCCCCGGTGCCTCATGGTCAGCTGAGCTAGGGGAGAGCCAGAAGGCAGCTCTCCCCCATGTGTCTGAGTCTATGCATGATGGTGGACAGCCCTGAGACAGTTTTGCTTTCATGATTTCTAACTTGCTTCAGCCTTACATTTTGCAACATTCTTTTCTTAGAGATTTTGGTTTCCATAAACAAGTTTTATTACTCTGCTGATATTGTCATTCAGAAAATAAGTTCTTTTAGCTTGTATCCAATACGTTATTTGAGTGAGCATCATTATTTTCATTCTGTGCTTGTATTAGAATCATATTTTAATATCTTGAAGTATATATCTACTTATTTCTAAGTCTTAGTTAATCTACTTAGTTAATAGTAGTATACTCTGGTGTAGTATCAAGCTTCTATAAAACAAATCTATAATGAATTAAATTGCATAACCCTTATCTGAATATGGAAATATATGAAAATATTATTACAATCTACATAGTTTGTTTGCTAGTCTGTTAATTACTCACTAAGAGCCATGAAAATTCAGTCCATGTTAAACGAATAAACTACTCTAAAGTCTCAGTTAACCATTGCTTTTGCACCTTATGCAGGACATGAATCTGGACCTTATGTCCCATAAAGTTGAGAAATCATTCTGTAGCATGCTCACTACTTTAAACATAATTAGGGGTTCTCACTTTTATCTGTAAACTTCATCAAAGAACCAGATAGATAGTAGAAGAGATAGAGTATTAACCTTGCATGCAGCAGACATGGGTTTATCCTCAGCACCCTAGGGTCCCTTAAGCCTCTCCTGTTCTGCTACCTGAGTTCACAATCAGGAGTAAGCTCTGAAGACTGTGACCCAAAAAAAGCTAGAAAAGAAATGCAGGAAAGTGATAAACATACGATTTTTCCAAAAAAGTGAAAAGCACATTAATAATCACCTGCAAGTTTATTCATTTTGTTGGGATATTAAAATGCAAATAAAATATAAAATTTTTACTCAACTCTAGGATGGTCTCAATTTGAAATTTTAATTTTAGTTCAAGACATGTTAAAATTATTTTAAATGAATTAAATCCTTAAATGTTCTTGCATGTGAAGTGATGCAGTTACTCTGAAAATGAATTTCAGCAAACCTTCAGCACAAGATTTCTATTTAATCATTGACTTCCAATAGTTTATTCAAAATAAATAAAAGTACTCTATTAAAGAATTGTACAGAATATCTTGCATATGGGTGTTTATATCTGTATTATTTAAAAAAAAGCAAAATTTGTACAATTCAATGTGCATGTATATGTGAGTGTAAAAATAAAATGGAAACACACACTTACAATGTAATTTTTGACAATAAAATGAAATTAATTGCTAACACATAATATAAAATGAATGATACGTAATATAAAATGAATGATTTACTTTTTTTGTGCTTTTTTTCAGGGCCCAAATGTCACATCTGGTGGTGCTCCAAACTTTCTCCTGGCTCTGGGCTCAGAGATGACTCCTGGAGGTACTCAGAGACCATATAGTGCTACTAGGATCAAACCTAGGTAGGTTGCATGCATGACAAGTACACTACAGATTATAGTATCTCTCAGCACTAAAAGTAATAAGTCTTGCTATGTGAAATAACTCAGTTATGCTATGTGAAATGACTCAGTCTCTCTAAATTCTATATTTTTCATGACCCATTTGATAAAACATTTGCAATTTTAAAAAAATATAGAGAGACAAAATAGATTTTTGGTTGCTGAAGTCAGGTGCATTTTACATAATGATGGTTATAGCTATTGAAAACTATGTCTTTTTTAATGATGGAGATATTTAAAATTGTGATACATGCATAGTTTTGTGAATTGTACATTTTAGTTTAGTGAATAACATCATTTCTTATAATACTGTTGTAAAACATGAAATTTGAAAGAAAAAAATGTTCATTCATTCTTGCAGATTCATTTTTTGATTCTACTGTTATCAGAAAATTTTCTGTATGTGACAGCATTAAAATTTTATATCTTAATGATAAAATGGTACCTATGCACATAATTATAAATACTTTTACATCTTAGGGAATTCTGATTTAATGAGATATCCGGAAAATCATAAGACTCCAGGGTACCTCAGGGGAACAGTGCAGTCTGAAATAAACATAATTTACAGTTAATGAGAGAAAATCAAGTGACTCATGCAAAGTAAAAGTGTTCTTAAGCATATATAAAAATCCAAGTCTTACAAGTTGCAACCCAATTGTTTTCTTAAACTTTTCTTTATTTTTCTGTTCAAAAAACTATTGACGTATTAAATGCCTTCAGTGATACAGAGATAATAAGAAATTTTGAAAAGAGATTAGTAAAAGATGAGACTTTGGATAATAACTAAACAGCAGGGAAAATATCTTCTGAACAAAATAAGTAAATGAGTAAAAATGAGATATTTACTCAATGCATTTAATAGCAATTTGAGCAATATAGCTAAGTCTTCTTACTTTGAATTCCATAGATTCACAATAACAAAAATCACTTCCCATTCATCATTGATTGGCTCGAGTGGGCACCAGTAATTCTCCATATGTCCTGTCTCATGTAAGTAGAGGCCCAAGGGCATCTGCTTGCTCCAGGAACATAAAGAGCCTCAAACCATTCATCAGGTCATGGGAATGAGGTTTATCTGGTATTTGGCATATCAAGTATGACACGGGTAGCTTGCCAGGTTCTGCCTTGCGGGTAGCATACTATAACGAAAATAATTTAGCATACTATAACGAAAATAATTTAGCTATTTTCCCTGATGTGTTCTTTTGCAATAGAGTGATGCTCTATTCTTTGAAACATTGTTTTAAAAATGAACTTCATTAATTGTTTTAATTTAAGATATAATTAAATTTTAAGGTTTCAATATATAATATTAATATGATATTCTAGTATATAATTTTATAGAATATTATAAATCCTCATTTTGTTTATAGTTAGATTTTAGTCAGTTTTGGATTAAAACTATCTATCAATCTATCCATCTGTCTATTTATCTATTGATCTGTGTCTGTTTTTCTTTTTCGGTCACACCATACTATGCTCATGGATTATTCCTGGCCCTGCACTCAAGAATTACACATGGCGGTGCTCCAGGGCCCCTGTGGAATGCCACAGTCTAAACCCAGATCTGCCACATGCAAGGCACCACACACCCTACTATTTCTCCTACCCTAGATTAAAACAATATTCAACAAAACTATATTCAATGAACTTTTCAAAATTCAATTATCATATGTAGTACTTAAAATTTACAAGTAAGAAAAGAAACACTAGATTACTAGATTACTAGAACACTAGATTAGTATATAAATGTAAATTCTTCAGTAATATATATTAATTTTCTACCGATGTTGTTTGATGTAGGGGAGAAGAATTGAATAAAGAGTCTGTAGTTGCTATGTATTGACCTGTTCAGGCAAAGTGATTCTTTGATTTGGAATTTTTTTTCATTTCCTCATTTTTTTCATTTTTTATTAATTTTCTCTTAGATAACACATACTTATTTGAAATAAACCATTTTTGCAGTCTGTGCTATCCTCTGACTCCTTACCGTCATTTCACTTGTGCTATTCGTTTGCCGAGCCGGCGCCAGTAACATTCCATTGACCCTATCACGTCCAATGTAGCCCAAGCCTGGTTGTTCAGGAACCGTCATTAAAGTTAAAGCGGTTTATTTTCAACCGTCATTTAACTTTTTATTTATTTATGTTTAATTTTGAGGCTACCCCATCAGTTCTCAGAGCATACTCCTGGTTCTACATTCAGAGATCATTCCTAATATGCCTCAGGGACCATATGGGATGCCTGGAATCAAACTTGTTTCTGCTATGTTCAAGACAAGTGTTCTACAACCTGTACTATCTCTCTGATCTCTACCATCGTTTATATATGATTTATATTTTCTCTATAACAGAAGCAAAAACAGAAATGCTACTTTTTTTTAATTTTAAGAGTTTATTCTCCTTTCAAATATTCCAAAGGACTGGAGAGGAGATTAATTCTACTTCTAGAAATCTTATGCTATTTAACCATTGATCCAATTTAAATGCAATTGTCTTTTAAAACATTAAGAATAATAAAATATCTGGTTTTATTTTTTTATTGAGTCAAATAAAACTTAAATTTAGAACTAAATAGATCTTGTTTCGTTAAAAAAAGTGATTGCTCTTTGGTCTTGAGAGATCCCATAGAGGCTAAGGCATTAGCCTTGCACACAGCTGATTTTTGTTCTCTGGCACTGCAAACGTTTCCTGTGTATGGTCAAGCATGATCTCTGAGCACAGAGACAGGAGTCTCAGACTAAACCACCACTGAGTATCGACTCAAAAAAGTGAATGCTATTCATTTCAAGAAAACAGTTTTGAAAATTGCAAACCATGTAACTATAATCCAATTAAGTTGTTCTTTTTATGTTCTTCAAATAAACTGTGAGCAGTGCAACCCAAACATTCACTAGTAAAATGTGGCGGCAGAAGGTTTACCTCTCATAGAGAGCTAAGGTGCAAAAAACCACACTGAAGTGGATAGCCCCACTGAACACCATGATCCTGTGTATGAGCTATTTAATATAATATGTGATTCCACACTCCCGCAAGCTCTTTTTTATGTGAAAATCACATTCAAGTGTGCATATGAACAAGTTATTACAACAAGAGCAAAGGGAAAGATAGCAGGGATGGGAGAATACACTTTCATGGAAATCAACACCAATTAAGAAATAATTACAATATTATATTTTGAAGTGTATTGATTCAATATATTGTCTTGGAAATGTATACTAAGAACTTAAAATGAGAAATACGTGATATGAGAACTAAAAATATAGTAGTGACTAAACCAGATGGCTTGCTATCTCATGAAACATGTAATCTTACTCTCAGTATTCCACTAATAACTGCAAAGAAATAAGAGCTCTTGGAGAGCAATGATACTCTCTTAATTTCTAAAGAATATATGCTATATTTTCACTTTATCTAATTACACAATAAATTGTTGAAAGCTCTCAAGAAAATAAACTGGGCTGGAGAGATACTACAGTGGACAGGGCATTTGCCTTGCAAGCAACCAAACCGGGTTCAATCCCCAGCATCCCATATGGTCCCATGAGCACTGTGAGGTATAATTCCTGAGAGCAGAGTCAGGAGTAACCCCCTGAGCATTGCGAAATGTGACCTAACAGGTAATAAAAAAATAAAATCATCTGTCCCAATCATATATAACCTGTATTCAAAGGGTAAGCTAGGTTTTCCCTCAATAAAAGATTAACTTTTCTTGTTTCTTGTGATCTATAATTAATTATTACAACACTTCTTCCTGCTTTTAAAATCACTATTAAAGATTTTTATGCAACTGTGTTGCATGTATCAGAAACATGTTACTTTAAACAGTAAAGTGAAATATAAGAAAGATATTAACTCAATAACATGTTATACATTACCTCATCAAAAATATAGCTATATTATTCACTAGTCATGGTGTGAAAATTTTTTATAACAAAGACTGACTTCTGCATGCATGAGCATCAGAATATTTTTTGCCACTTGAAAAAGATTAAATTAATGGTTTCGTCTATTCAAGAACTGTGCTGTTGAAATTTCAAGGGCCTCTGATGCCAAACGTTTCACATTCTTTTGATGTCATTAAATAAAATCTTACAGAACTATACTAATAATGGTAGAATATTATTTAGTTTATGAGTACTGTATTTTGAACTATTGAAAATACACCTACTTACTATATACCACTGATAAGTTATGAAATTCCATCTAAAACTGTGTAGTAAGATGTTTTTACATTCAGCTTCATTGAAGTAATTTTAGTTATATTGTGATCCTTTATTAACTCAAGAATACAAGAGTTCTACAAAATTTAAACCCATTAGAATATAAACTACAAATTTTAAACCTACAAATAAGAAAATCTAATACATTATTAAGTAGAAAATGTATTATGTTATGTATCTGTGACTGTATCTTTGTATTTTAGAAATATGAGTAGAAAAGAATAAAATAAAATAGTAACTGAAAAAAAACAAATTGAATGGAATGTCTTTCAAGTGGAATATTATTATTCTTTGTGATCAACAATAAAGCATAAATATACATTTCTTAAATAGAATGTACCTCAGCTTGAAAATTAAAACCAAAATGGAAACACTAAAACATTCACAGTGATTATGTTTAGTTTTCAGAACTGTCAGTAAATATATATTTTGTACTTATGTTACTATGCCCGCTTGAGCAAATCGACGGAAAAATGGGAAGACAAGTGATACAAGTGATAGAAGTGATTATATATAACTCCAATTATTCATTTAACATATTTTAACCACATTAATGAGTGAAAAAGTATTTGCCATACTGTTACCTTTTAATCATCTCTATCATCGCTCTCAGTATAATCAAGATATTCATTTGTGTGTGATGTTAAATGCATTAAAAGACAAAAAATTTGAACTCTTATCTCAAACTTCTATCCATAGTGAGTAGGCTAGAATTTTATTAAATATTTTACTACTATAATTTTAATGTTATCTAGATTGGGAAAATTTTCTTTAATACCCATTGGTCACACCATTGGTCAGTTAGAATTTACCAGGAAATCACCACCCAGGCATGTTGAGACTACTGTTTAAGACTGGTTTGCCCTCAAACAGGAAAGCGTGACCTTTTCAGTAAGCAGAGGACAAGACACTCAGAATCACCATGATGCAGAGTAGAAATAAGGACCTTGTGAGTACCATCTAGATTTCACAAAGCGTATGAAACCATGATGTGTTTCTCCCCATGAATATACATCCGTTAAGATGTATTTCCTTTTTGCCAGCTCCTCTCCAGTGTTCTGGCATAAGAGAAAATCTTGGAAGAAGGGACAAGGCCCTGGCATAGTCATTTGTTTAGGGCCTAAAACAAACATGTCACCACCCTGCATCTATCCCTAGTAGCTGATTCAGCTGATTCATTGATCTCTGTTTATATGACACTCCCCTGAAGATAAGACTATTGCTCTTCCATATATTTAAGGCTATTGACTTGAGGTAGAACCATTCACTTTGGTGGGAGTCTTGGGCACCGTTGTGCATGATCTGAATAACAGCTAGAGGTCTGGAGAATCCCATTATCTTGGATTGTAGTGGCAGAGCTTGTTTTATTATTCACAATTAGTAAAAAGAAATGGAACTTAGCTGGACTCATGTGTTTTCATCCATTCCCTGCTGACTTCACAGGTAGAAGAGAGCTTGTTTCCGGATATTGTTGGGAACCCCCAGCAGAGTCTGGAAACAACCAGTGTGCCTGAGAACTGATGACAAGATGAACAAACTTTGGTACATGTACACAATGGAATACTACTTAGCTGTTAGGAAAAATGAAGTTATGAAATTTGCCTATAAATGGATTGACCAACATGAGAGAGGATCATGTTGAGTGAAATTAGCCAGAAGGAAAAAGACAGATATAGAATGACTGCATTTATTTGCATGACAAAATTATACATATATACATATTATGATACCAGTATCCAAGCTCAGGTGAAACATGGATCAGGAGGTCTTGTTTAAAGGTGGAAATTACCACAAATGTGTGAGAGTTAGAGGTTATGTAAGACAGAAGGGAACAGTGTGCTAATAACTATCAAAAAGTGCTAGTACTGGGCTGGAGCGAGAGCCTAGCGGGTAGGGCGTTTGCCTTGCACGCGGCCAGCACATGCTGGCCCAGGTTCGATCCCCGGCATCCCATATGGTCCCCCGAGTAATTCCTGAGTACAGGGCGAAAAACCCTGAGCATTGCCCCGGTGTGACCCAAAAAAGCAAAAAAAAAAAAAAAGTGCTAGTACCAACCTAGAACTGAGTGGTAATACAGGCAAAAAATATGCACACATTAACCTCTAAATGTATGTATTACAATCCATAATATGTAAGAGAAGGGAGAGAGAGAGAGAGAAAGAGAGAGAGAGAGAGAGAAGAGATAAAGAACCTGCCATAGAGGCAGACTAGGGTAGGGGTGGGGGAGGGAATCGGGGACATTGATGGTGGGTAATTGGTACTGGTGGAGGGATGGGTGCTGGTATACTGTATGAAGAAAACCTAAACATGAACATCTTTGTATATCTCACGGTGGTATAATAAAATATTTTTAAAAAAACCTGCCCACAAATTTGCGGCACTCTATTTAGGGGGAAAAATGCCAGTAAAGAAAAACAAATCTAGTATAGCAAAGAAAAAATGAAAGAAAGAAAAAGAGGAAGGAGCTTCCTTGTTACAAAAGCATCTACATGCTTAGTTCATCAATCATGGGAGGCAATGGCTGATCCTTGCACTGTCATTCACAAACAATTACATCTTCACTGCACAAGGATAGACTAAATGTATGTTTTCTTATTTTAAATTTGAGATTTACAGATATTCAGTAAGTGTATATGAGACACCAGAAAGATGAAGCACACTTCAATGGAAAACACATTTTTAAAATTAGCATTAGTTTTTTGTTGGGTATGAGCTGCTAGCATTAGGGTTCAGAACTTCCCCATAAGGGCCCAGCATTTTCCCACCTCAAGGACCTAAGGCAGGACCCAGAAATGGGCCCTGTCCATATGATTACACCCAAAACATCTGTGGTTATCCAAGCTAAGATGATGCAGAATGTGCCTGGTATTATCACCTCTGACTGCAGTACCTTGCAAATGTGACCTTGCAAATGCTAAATCTGAGATTGCTTTCTGTTGTAAAAGCCTAGGAGCTTGCAAATGCCTTGCGATTTGTGCTTGTACCCCCTCCACCCAAATGTTCTATAAAAGGCTTAAATTGTGCTCAGTAAAACAGCTGAGTCGGTGTCTCTTTCTTTCCTTTCCTATCAGCGGCAAAGCAGAGTTTCTCCCCATCCATCCCTCTCCTTTTTGTGCAGGGATGAAGTCCAGCAATATCTGGGTCTCTTTCATTTGTGTCTGGGGCTGCTGTCCAGGGCCCTGGACAGTTTATCCCATGATTATCCTGAGGAAAATAGTGTTGCGGAGAACATGAAGCTGACATACAGAAGCAAAGTAAAATCGAGTTTATTCTCTAAAAAGAAAACTCTGATACATGGTTTATTGACTGGTTATTGGTGAATGTAAAGCTTGATTTAGCTAAAAGATACTAGAAAGTTAGGAATATCAAATTCACAAACAAAATCCATATGACTGAAGTTTGTGTTTTAAGTTCAGCATAGAGAAAGTCTCTGAAGGACAAGTGGAATTATGTGTAGGATTATACTTTAGAGTGCCAGGATCTGAATGGACAGCTGCTCATAAAACTGATTCAGGCAGCCTTTCTACACTGTTCTGACAATTCTGCTTTTCAAGGCCTCTCATTAAATAGTGAAGTTTCCAGTTAGACCGATTGGTATTGTTTCTCCCTCCTGCATTGACAATGTGAAGTTAGTTAGGTCATGCTAGAGTAGCAGAGTTCAGAAATTGAGTGAGAGCAGAGATTTGAAAAAAAAAAAAGCTAAAGAACAAAGTACTCATACATTTCTTGGGGTTTTATTTATGGTATGATATCCATTTATTAGATGTAAATGATGTTTTGAAATATTATCACCAGAAATCTGATGACTTTCAGATAGAATATAACTGCTGCAATCTTATCAATACATCAAGAAGGTATAAGCTTTAATTCCAACCTTAGTACAGGAATTCTATCATCTATCTCTAACTTGATTACTATCTTTCATAAGTAAATTATTAGGCATGTGGAAATTCTGTTTTCTATCAATAGATTACTATGATTCATAAGTAAATTACTATTGTTCCCAAATATCATCCTTTTAATTTTTTAGATTGTTTTAAAATAAATAAAGTAGATGTAACCAAAATGCTTATTACATACTAGACTTTTAATGTAAACCAGTAGCACCAATATTGTTTAACACTGTCATGGTGCGTAGTGACAGAAGCTAGATTTATATCAATCTTTTTTTTTCTCACATATCTGCCACTAGTGTATGAAAATACACTAGGTCTTGCTTAGTAAAACACTAGTAATAAATTTTAATATCAGTGCCCTAAATAGACAACAATTTTGATTCATTTTATTCCTTATTGATTCTCCCTGACAGTTTATTGATAATTTTAAAATTAAATCTTGAGCCTCAGAAGCCAGAGGAAACTCACACATTGCAATCACAGCCACTTTCAAGGTTGGGACTTCACAATTCATCTGAGCCCCACCTAAGGGGAGAAGCCTTTTTCAATCCCGGGTTTGCAGGTCTTCACAGCTAAACACACTGGGATTCAATACACCTGGCTTCAATGGAGCTGGAGTTGGGCCCCTATCCTCCCCCCCTCAGTCCTCTCCGGAAGGCTCAGTGGGCCTGGCGCAGAACTACTGCCAGTGCAGTTGGTCATGATTCAGGGACACAGACACACAGAAGAGCTGCTGTTTGCTCTTCCCATGGTGATATCTCAACACCTGGTATACTGATACACCAGGTATCCCATCACATTTCATAAAATTAAGTATTGGGCATAAAATCACAAGGTTTTGAGCACAATGTGCAGTCTGTGGGAACATATTGATTATGTCCTATACAGTTAGTTCAAATGGCACAAAAGGAGATTTAATAATCTCCACTGACTTTCCTCTATGAAGTAGCTCTGATAAGCAATATAGAATAGATTATTCAGGGTGTGCTTCGAATAGTCTCAACCAGAGATGGACAAAAAATTGAATGAAGTGTTGCTAATTGTTGTGGGGAGACGTGGTTGACTGTAGAAACCCACTACAGTCTAGAAACTCAAAAAGTGAATGCAAGAACAGAAGTCAGTCAGACTCACACATAACAACCCACCAAAAAATGGTCATGACTTTATCAATACCATCCCCTGTAATGGTAATTGATACATTTGAATGCCTAAAAAAACCGAATAGGACGATTACACTTGAGGAGATGTGGCCCACTGCCAGCAATTTCTATCTTCATTGTATATGCACCAACATCCACTTACAAAGAGATGAAATTGAGAAATTCTACATGGAATTGGAGGAGTTCTATAAAAAAGATCACACCTTCTACAAGATCATAGTCGGTGATTTTGAGTGCCAAGATCGGACCGAGAAGATCGGGCTGGAAGAACTCCACATCGGGACCCATGGCCTAGAATGGAACGAACAGGGGAGAGACTATCTGAGTTCATCATGTCCACCAAGACTATTCATGGGAACTCACAGTTTCAGAAGGCTGAAGCGAAATGTTGGACATGGGAATCTCCCTGGCGGACAGTTCCACAATGAAATTGACCACATCATCTTCAATAGACGGTTTTGTCTGACCGATGTTGTTGTCGTCCCCAAATTCCAGACAGGATCGGACCACCGTCTCCTTTGGTGCAAAAATTCTACTTCCGCAACGGGGGGGAGAAAAAGCTGCAATGTTTAAGAAGAGAACTCCCAGAATGACCACCAACTGGGAACTCTTTGGCACCATTGCAGAAACATGGGAAGATTCAATCATTGATGACATCGATGAAGAATACAACCAACTGGTTCAGCACCTCCATGATTGTGCGAAGAATGCCGAGAGAGAGAAAGACACAAAAGGATGCTTGTTTTCAGAAACTCTTGAGCTCATTCACCAATGTGGCAAGGCGCGAGCCTCAGGAGACCAAATGCTAACGTCCAAGCTTGCTAAACAGTGCAGAGAAGCGATAAAAGCAGACCTCAAAGACAGAAGAGCAGAAATACTGGAAGATGCAGCAGAAGCCGGGAAAAGTATTAGCACTGCCCGCCTGTCCTTCGCCAATTATAAGACCAAGATGACTGCCCTCCCGACGCCCTGATGGATCTATCACAACTTCCAGAAAGGCAATGGAGAAAAATTATCCAGGACTTCTACTCAAATCTCTTTGATAGCCACATCCACCTGCCCACATACCAAATTCCACAGGATGGATATGTCATTCCCAACGTTCTCCCTTCTGAAATCCAACATGCTATCTCGATCGGTAAAAAGAAGGGAACAGCACCAGGCCCAGACAAAGTCAGACCCAAACACCTGAAGAATCTGCCGTGGGGTACTCATCAATACAGTAGCTCGGCTCTTCACATGCTACCTTCCGAATGCAAGGTGCCCTCCCAATGGAAAACCAGCAGGACACTTCTACTGTTCAAGAAGGGAGATATTCACGACACTCGGCAACTATCACCCCCATCTGCCCGTTGTCTGTCATCTACAAGCTGTTTACACGAGTCATCCTGAACAGGATTAGCAGAACACTAGATGAAGGGACAACCATGCTAGCAAGCAGGCTTCCGGAAAGGATTCAGCACAGGTCGACCATATCCACACAGTAACCAAGCTCATCGAGGTTTGTAGGAGTACAAGATGTCACTCTGTCTCACGTTCATTGATTTATAGAAAGCATTTAATTCCGTGGAGACTGAAGCAGTCATCGAAGCCCTACCCAAACAAGGTGTTCAAACCCAATACATCAAGATCCTTCGTGAGCTGTCTTACGGATTCACCACCAGGGATCTCACCATTCTACAAAGAAGTGATCATTGATGTCAAAAGAGGGGTTCGACAGGGTGATACCATCTCACCAAAACTCTTCAAGTGCCAGCCTCGAGAACATCATGAGACAATTAGAATGGGAAGGAATGGGAGTGAAGATAGATGGTCGGCAACTACACCACCTCCACTTCGCTGATGACATCGTTCTAATAACACCAAACATTAGCCAAGCGGCGCAAATGCTGGCTGACTTTGACCGAGAATGTGGAAAGGAGTAGGTCTACAGCTGAATCTGAAGAAAACTATGTTCATGAGAAATGAACTAGTTCCTGAGGCCCCATTCACTCTCAATGGAACAAACATCTCTGAATGCAGCAGTTATGTGTACCTAGGTCGAGAAATCAACATGATGAACGACCTAAAACCTGGGAGCTGTGCAGGAGGAAGAGAGCAGTATGGAATGCCTTCAAAGGCATAGAAGAAATAGCTAAAAGGACAAAGAACCTCTGGCTCTGGGGCACATCTCTTCGACTCCACCATTCTCCCTGCATTAACATACGCCTCAGAGACCTGGGCCCCTACGAAAAGCAGGATTAGAATGCTATTCGGGTCTCCCAGAGAGGCATCGAAAGAGCTATGCTTGGAATATCACGTCTCACTCAGGTGAGTGAAGGAATCCAGAGTTCTGACCTCCGTCGCTATTCCAGAATCAGGGACGCTGTCCTCGTTTGCCAAGGCATCGAAAATCAGATGGGCTGGACATGTGAGCGCGATTTGGGAGACAACCGCTGGACTAGAGCCATTACCGACTGGATCCCATGGGATGTCAAAAGATCACTTGGCCGCCCACCTACAAGATGGTCAGACTTCCTTGTTAAGACCCTGAAGGAACGGTTTGGGGCTCTTCATATTCCTGAATCAACCAGGATGCCATTGGGCTACATTGGCACGTGATAGGTCCAATGGAAATGTTACTGGCGCCCGCTCGAAAGCAAATCAATGAATAACGGGATTCAAGTGATCAAGTGATCAAGTGATCCCCTTGTAATGGTCAATATAATTAGTGCTGGCTACCAGTGCCTGATATAGTCCTGGATAGTCACACCCTTGTCAGATGGGTATTGGGTGAATATCCTTTCCCACTCTGTGGATTGTCTTTGTATCTTGGTCACCGTTTTTTTTGAGGTGCAGAAGCTTTTTAGTTTTATATAATTCCCCATTTGTTTATCTTTGCTTCCATTTGCTTGGTCAGTGGTGTGTCGTCTTTAAAGATACTTTTTTTCGATGTCGTGAGGCGTTTCTCCTATGTTTTCTTCCATGTACCTTATAGACTTCTTAAGCAGAACAAAGTTCCAATTATCTCAAATCATTGTCACATTTCCTCCAATTCATTATAAACATTCTTAAGCCAACCCTTCTCCTGTATAATGTACTCCATTATTTCTAATGTATTATAAGCATTCACTGGTTTAAGGAGGTACTAATCTCTCAAAGCAACTTTTCCCTTTGAAGCAATTACTGTATTACTTTCTTTCTGTATTCAAATATAATCTTATATTCACTCAAACTTGCTATTTATGCTAATATTTGAATTCTGTATATTCAAGGAGATACCCAGTTCCCTCTAAAGTTTTACTTATATGGCAGTGAATAGTTACTGATCTCTTCACTTACTCCTTTTAAACAGAAATCTAAATAGAGAAATTTTTCTGGAAATTTCAATTACAGAAATTTAGAAAGTTCCATTATTCTAACAATGGAGTTTTACAATAATAATACTAACTACATGTACAAAATAAGTACATAATATAATCCCAAGTACTAATAAGTATTCTCTTAGATAATTAAGAGTATGAAATAGTATTAATTCATATAGAATGTTCAGAGCTCTCCATGAATGTGATATTTAAACAGATTCATGTAAAAAACACTGGCTAATAATATATTGAATATGATTACTAGTGATAGTGTCTAAAACTGTGTTCAATGGGAAATGATAGAAAATGTTATGGGAAATAAGAAAAGTAGGCTTATAGTTTAGTTGAATGACTAAGTAACTGTTTGGAATCAAAATTCTAAAAGAATACTCAAAAGAAAAATTAGAAGTAATAGATAAATATTCTCAGCACCATCAAAATAAATTTCAATAGGGAAGTTTTATTACTTAATAGGAGCTTGCAGCATAATCTTAATGATCAGTCTCAGAGACATAAAATGTTTTATCGTAAAATTTAATGTCATATAACATCTTTAAAAAAAGAATGCTAAAATTTTAAATGGTAATTAATAAAATAGAAATGTGAATGTTTCTGGGGTATAAGTGAACTTAGACTGAAAATTGGGCTTATATAAAATTAGATACAAAAGAGTGCAGACAAGAGAAATAACATAATAAAGAATAAAGGAAAAATGAAGGCAAATTGCACAATATACTAAGGAATTGTAATATCAATTGCATTTATTATTCATAAAATTACTATGTAGCTATTTAGTAGCTAGGATCATGAACATCAAAATACACACTTTGAATCTCCTATTTTTGGTGATGTACTAAATTTACTGATTTATTAAGAAAAAAAGCACTCCATATTCTAAGAAATTTTATGGAAAGGGATTGAAACTTAAACTTCCAAGAAAAATAGCCTGAAAGTCAAAATCAGGGAGTTTTTTACACCTACTGTACTCTCACTCAGCCTCTACTTTAAATCTCCAACCAAAGAGAAATGTCAGTGGAAATAGAGAAGTCAGGAGAGAAAAAGAGATCAAAAGCGATCAACAAAAAAGGCAAAAAGGGATCGTCACACAAAACAGGTCAACTCTAGTATTTAAGTTTTACGTAATATTGCCACTTAATAATAATACAATTATTATTATATAAACACAAGATTCAAGGCATTACACATTCCTGCAGTACTTTCTTTCACAAATCAGCTAAGTACTATACATCGGTTTTGACTTAAACTGTTGCTTGACATGCAGTGTTCCTATTTTCTTGCATTTTGTTTCTAAGACAACTTAATTGTTTTTAGTGAATCCTGTGGGTCACTTTGCTGGAGATTCTTTAAATCACCAGGTGCAGTGCCCTATTTTCCAACCTTTCTCCATGCCTCCAAAGTAGCTATTTCTGTTCGGGCTAGGGAGATGCAGGTAGCAGTATTCAACCGAGACTCTCTATCACCATCTGTTTCAGTACCAGTGATAATATCTAAGGTTACTTCCCTAGTTTCAGCATCTCTTTAAATTATCCCTATTTATCTTGTAAGGTCTTGGAGAGATAGTACAGGAGAAAAGGCATTTGCCTTGCACATGGCCAATCCCCAGTACCCCACATTGTCCCCAGGGCCTCACCAGAAGTGTTCTTTGAAAGCCAAGACAGGAGTAAGCCCTGAGCAATGCTGGTTGTGGTGCAAAAAAAAAAAAAATGGTGTGGGTGGGGGAGGAATCAACAACTATTAAGCACCCTGCCCTGAACTGCCTTGGACAAATATCTATTCAGCTCTCCAAAATATCCTTTGGGGTTTTATTTGTTTTGCTTTTCTGTGCCTGCAGTGTTCTGGGTTTATTCCCTGCTCTCTGCTCACATCACTTTTGACAGGGCTTAGGAGAACCATGTAGGGTGTTGGGGACTGAACCTGGGTTGACTATTTGTTGAACTGTTTTTTATCTGCCTTATTAATAGGTACTGTTGTGCTGGCCCTCAGCTTAGCTCTTATAAAGTCATCTCATCTAGCTGGCCTGGATGTCACGCCATGCAGTTACTGTTAACTGTCACTGGTATTTACTTTACGGTGTGGAGGCCGGCCATATCCCACCCGCACAGCACAGTCTGGCAAGCTACCCGTGTCATATTTGATATGCCCCAAACCAGTAACAATTATAGACCTCATTCCCATGACCCGAAGGAATGGTCTGAGGCTCTTCATGTTCCTAGAGCGAGAAGATGCCCTTGGCACACTAGCGTGTGACAGGACATATGGAGATGTTACTGGGGCCCACTTGAGCAAATCGATGAACAATTGGAAGACAAGTGATACAAGTGATATAATGCATTATGATAAATGAAGTGTCAAAAGAAAGAAAAAACACTGACATTGATATAACTTTTACCATTTTAGACTGAATCCATCTTGTTGCATTGAACTAAATATATTCCTGTCTACCAGCACAAATCATAGGCATAAGGATATTGTTACTCTACATTTTTATATCAAATGATTAAGAACTCACTAGTCTTATTATTCTCACATTTATATTCATCAATCTCTCATGCTTCTAAAATATGCTGCTCAATATTAAGCACAGGTCCTATAATGAGATCTGACTAATAGATTAGCAAGGCGCTATTTCCTTCAATTACTTTGTTGCTAGCTCCATATTCATGCAGCAAAAGTTTAAATTAATGGTTTGCAATTGGTTTCACACTTTCACCTAATATTGAACTTATAATAAAAATGTTCCAGTATTTTGCATATGAAGCACTGCCAAGCTAGTTACCATCTCTTAATAGACTTTGGAATCATATAGAAGACTTCAATATCTGAAGCCAAATAAGAGTGAAATTTCCAAATGAAATACTGTAAGTCACATAAATAATGAAGTCAAATAGAGGGCCATTTAAAAATGTATGTTGAAAATCAAGATTAGGTTGATTTTCAGTAGCAAAAATGTAGAAAATATGTACATATATTAATGTATAAATGTACTCAAATGTTGCTTATGAAATAAATCACAAATAAATAAAGCCTATATAGTAGCTAATTCTAGCTTAGTGGGAAAACATTAATGTTTTCCTACTGGAGAAATAAAGAAAAAAAAACAGAAATTTGCTTTCAAAGCACTGACTAAAGAGATAAATTCTGGGCACATGCATAAAAAAAAATTAGAACCAAATCTGTGGAGGAAATTTAATACTAGATGCAGAGCACTTGTTTTAAAAGGGTCAAACTAGGGAAAATAGAGATCCAAGGAATATAAATTCTCAGTAATTTTTCTTTCATAAAACTATCTATGAGCATCTGGAGAATAATGGTTCTTCATGTTTCCAAAAGAATTAAAAATCGTTTATATTTCAACTGGCATAATTTTAATATAGTCAAAGCCTCACAAACAAATTAAGATAGTGATTTACAATATAGACAAATTTTTGTTTGAATTTTTTACTTCACATACATTTACTATAGATTATAGGCTTTAAAATATCTAAAAGAGAAAAGCATTGTAGGATTGTGTGATGAATTGTAGAATAGTTCAAGCAGCTGCAAGAAAACATTTTTATTACTAAATTAATAATTTCTGACTAGACCAGAAGGGCCGATTATCCCTCTGGACTTAGAAGCATATTGTGCTTTGGCTTAGCAGAACCAGGAGCTGCTAATTGTAATGAAATGTGTATAATTAAATGACTGTCACTGGACTTTGAAATTTTGGTTGATGAAGTATTTGTTTACATAGATTTTATATGGTTCATATAATTTCAGTACCAGTACTGTGCCCATACATAAATTCTTTGAATAAAAACCTGGCATAAAAAAGGACACAAATTCTAATTTCCTTCATTTTATTTCTACATTGTAGTTTAATAGACTAATCTTTTTAATGGATGAAAAAAAGCAAATTTAAATAGAATTGAAATTCCATGTAAGAATAACACTTAGAGGACTTTTAAATGATTGGTTGCCATTAGTGATTTGAAAAAGTGTCAAATCTCAAAATTAAAGAATTCAATAAATAGCCACAATTAAGGCTTAGAGGTAAATATTTATCTCATTAAGTTTATCCCTTAAGTTTGAAATGAAGTGTTGTAATTAGTAAAGAATTGCTTCAGTAATAATTGATAATGTTAACAGTTATAACAATAATGGTTGTTTGATATGACTTACTACAGATTAGGTATTTTATTAAATGTTTTTCTCATCATTATTTCTTAGACATGAAAGATGATGGCCATTAAGTTATTGTAAATGAGCATTCTATTCTAAAATGGTGAGAATTTGAGAAAAAAAACACTTAAATGTATAAACATTAAACTGACAAATTTAGGGTCTGAAGGGCACTTGTTTTGTACACAGCTTGCTCAGAGTCAATTTCCTACATTCCATATGGTCCTCAGAGCATCACCAAGAATGATCCTGAGTACAAAGACAGAAATAAGCCCTGAGATTACTGGGTGTGGCTCAGAAAACATAAAAAGTAAATGATACATGTATGTGTATAAATAATTTGAATGTCTTTATAATATTTTTAAAATATACATATTTGTAAGACAAGCTTAGTAAAATGTTAAATATATTTTATTAATAGTCCTTAATGAATGATATTTACTAAGTTTAAACCCATTAAGCAATTGCCAAGAAAAGTTCACACACACACACTCACACACACACATACATAGGTTGATGTGAGTATCTAAGCATTTTCTTAGTACAGAAATTATCAAAGACTCTGAAATTCAGTGCTTGTTATGCCAATCATTATTTATAATATTTACCATAATTATTATATTTATCTACAAATAATTTAGGCAATACTATAGCAAACTTTATAATATAAAAGTGCCTCAGCCAATTTGTCTTGTCCTAGCAGAATACCATACACAGGGTAGTTTGTACAACAGGAATATACTTTTCATGGCCTTAGGGCTTACGGTCAGGGTCAAGGTGAACTGTGTTTTCAGGTTACTCTTCATCTGGTTTTACATATGGTCACCTTTAATTTGTATCTTCAATGGGTAAACCCAGAACAAAAGCTACATCTCTAGCATTTCTTTTAAAAACATATTGTCCCAACATGGGAATATTTGGCTTGTAAAGACATTTAAATCTTACAATCCTTCTCTCCATATTGACAGTGAGGACTTCAGCACTTAATTTCTATTACTACAACACAGTCTACTGTAGAAAAGAAGAGAAATTGAACAAAAGGAAGGAAGGAAGGAAGGAAGGAAGGAAGGAAGGAAGGAAGGAAGGAAGGAAGGAAGGAAGGAAGGAAGGAAGGAAGGAAGGAAGGAGGGAAGGAAGGAAGGAAGGAAGGAAGGAAGGAAGGAAGGGAAGGAAGGAAAGAAGGGAAGGAAGGAGGAAGGAAGGAAGGAAGGAAGAAAAGAAAGAAAGAAAGAAAGAAAGGAAGGAAGGAAGGAAGGAAGGAAGGAAGGAAGGAAGGAAGGAAGGAAGGAAGGAAGGAAGGAAGAAAGAAAGGAAGGAAGGAAGGAAAGAGAGGAAGGAAGGAGGGAGGGAGAAAGGAAGAAGGAAGGAAGAAAGAAAGAAAGAAAGAAAGAAAGAAAGAAAGAAAGAAAGAAAGAAAGAAAGAAAGAAAGAAAGAAAGAAAGAAAGAAAGAAAGAAAGAAAGAAAGAAAGAAAGAAAGAAGAAGAAAGAAAGAAAGAAAGAAAGAAAGAAAGAAAGAAAGAAAGAAAGAAAGAAAGAAAGAAAGAAAGAAAGAAAGAAAGAAATGAAGGAAGGAAGAAAGTTTGATAGTGCTTCAGTAAAAAGGGGTAAGGATCATTATAGAAGATATAAAATGGCAGCTAGTTACTGTTAATTAAGAGAATTTGTTTAAAACAATGAAAAATAAATCTCAACTAGGCTGAAGAGATAGCACAGGAGTTAAGCATTTGCCTTGCTTGTGAATCACACTGGGTTGATCCTTGGCAGCTCGTTTCTTCCCCCAAACCCTGATGAGCAAAGAGCAGAGCAAAACCAGATATGGCCTCCAAACCAAAACGAAATAAAAATCTTAGATCCTTAATGTCTAAATCCCATTGCCTATAAACTTTTAATAAAGCCAGAAAGCAATAAATCTATTTGTCATTTTTACTTCGAGGTTACAAAGTATTACATATCATATATTTCAATATCCACTATTAAAATGTGTCAATCATATGAAAATAATTTTAAACTTGAAGTCAAAAGCAACTATGTATTTATTTTAAACTTTAATCATTATATTTCATCACCATATGTTAATACCCATATGATGAATACACTAAATTTCTTACCATTGTATAACTGTGGGCCACCTTCATTAATTCAATGCATCCTTGAGCATCTGCAAACGCACGGATTCCTAAACAGTTGGAGGGGTGTAAAAGCTTCATGAGGAAATGACAGCACACCTCGACTACTTGAGGAAGCTGAAGAAGGCACGCAGCAGCAAGAAGGTTTTCAATGGTATCTTCCTTTAATTCCAAGCAGCCTAAGCAGTGAAGAAAATTATAAAATTGTCATATGACATAACATGAACTATATTAGGACTCAAATCACAGCCATGAAGTATAAGCCTTATGTATGTGAGTTGCTGTGGATGATCCCAGCACCAAGCAGAAAACAAACAGGCTAATCTGTTAGAAATTATCTAAGGTCAAGATTGATAATTAGGGTAAATATTCACTCATTAATATCCAACAATCGTTTGCATTTGTTAATTCATGCAATGCTCAAATCCACCCAATATGTATGTAAAGTTTCACCTGAAGCATCTTCACACACTTTAGGTGGGCCAGTGTCTGCCAAATTTATTCACCTTAAGGAGTTCTGTTCCTTTGTAATTAGTAAATAATTGTTGACTAAATAATAACTTTGCTTTAAACATGATGCTTCTCTACAACTACAAATGTTTAACAGACAAAGGAATAATATGTTGTATTTATAAGTGCTATTGAAGAAATAAGACAAAAGGATTCTAAAACATGACTCTAAGTATATCAGTAAAATTGGTAAAGAAAAAATTTAAAGTAAATTAAGTGTAAATAATAAAATTGGAAGGAATAGATTGAAGTTAAATTGAAATAATATATATTAATTTTCAATTAAATTGCCTTCTATTTTAGTGTTGATAAAATAGGAAAATTTATAAGTTAAGGTCATAATACTAACTTAATAAATTTACAAGAAAGTTATATTAATATATTACCAACAAATATAAATTCAAACATATGACCATAGATGCATTTGTCAACAAAAATAGTTATTTGAGGTGTCTTGATAATATGGATAATACTGTTCAAATAATATATTTTAATAATTGTATAAAATGTTAATTTGAAGTTGAAAATTTCATAGCAATTTAAATATTTAAGTAATAGTAAAATCATTGTTATGTTTTTGAATTCATGAAATTTTATAACATTAGATGTGTTGTTTACATTTTAGAAGCATATTTTTGTAATAATTTTTTAGATAATTCAAGAAGTATATACCAAAAAATGCAAAACTAAAAATTTATGTGCAAGGGATATAATGTAAATATAATTGATAATAGGTATAACACCTTTTCTATAAGTATAACACAAACCAAATATACTTAAAATGATATAAAGTTTTATTTGTATATGTATTTTATTTTCTAAGAACAGCTTGTGGAACATGACTCAGAAATACTATGTTTTAGGAGGTTAACAAACTGTAAACCTCCTAAAATATTAGAAAAAATCGTAATACCACTAGCAATTTAGGGCATATTGGCATTATATATATTTATGTATATATATATATATACATATATATACACATACATATATACTCTACCTATATATAATCCATAGGGTTTTCTTGCAAATAGATGTTTAGCTAGGTACAATCATTTGAAAATGATTAGAGTAATTCATTTTGAAAAATTCTCCAGAATGACCATTCTGGAATCTTTGTCAATATAAATACCACAAATGAAAAAAAGTACTGGGATACAGGTCTAGGTGAGAGGAAATTGATAATAAAGTTTCTTGAAGGAAAATAAAGAGAAAGATTTTTTTCGTTGAAGAACTGACCATTTTACCAGAAAAAGAATATACCCTACCCCAAAAGTTTAAATAAGTTTCCATGAAAGTAAAATGAATGTCATAACTTGACACAGTGTATTCATAATGTAAAAAGTAAAGATAGACAGCAGTCTAAAAGCAGCAATTAACAGTTCTGTGTATTATTTTTACCTCTCAAACAATTTAGCTATTCCAATTCTAAGTATTATGCATATTTCATGAAAGAAGTAATATGAATTCTTAAGAAAGATTATTAAAACTTTAATTTATAATGGCCTAACACAGAAAGCTTATATATTCATTAACACAGAAAGCTCATATATTCATATATTTATAAACAAGTGACTGTATAACAAATAATAATATATCTGTTACTGGAGTTGTTGTTAAGAAAGGCTGCAGTATGAATCGTAAAGTATTCATACAAACACTTACAGTTCAGGTATTAGATTCATTATTCTTAATTTAATGATAAACATATCATTGTGCATAGTGTGTGTGTACCAAAGCATCAGTATGCATACTACACACACACACACACACACACACAGAGACACATATGTTTAGTCAGTTTTATGTCATTCATTAACTGGTAAAGCTGTGAAAAAGAACATTTAAATATTCATAAATGAGATAACAAGTATCTGCAGATTATTAGAGATTAAGTTGACATTTTATAAATAAAATCATAAGGGTAGGATATTGTAATTTGGGAAAGTTGTGAGCCACATATAGTCATTTAAAAAAAACATTATCACATGTAGTAGAGGTGGCTAAGTGGAAGAGCCTCTGTCTAATATGTGAGAGGCACTAGTTTGGACCCTGGAACAATAAAAATAAATAAATATATATATAAGTGTGTTTTTATGTGTATGTTTAGATGAAGCAATGCCACATACGTTATATTTAATCAGATTGATGAATATGCTTAAAATAAACTTCTAAATATATATATAGTATATACAGTTTTATTTGCATATGTATTGTTATGTTCTAAAAACAGTTTGTGGAATGTGACTCAGAAATACTATGTTTCAGTAATTAGCAATCTATAATTTATTTGTTTAATAATTAGTCCGAATTCATATACTGAATCTAATATTGAATTTCATAATAATTTCTATAAAGTATAGAAGTGCATTTTCACATTTTCCATAAAAAAGGAGAAAATCTTTGAAATTTTTAGTGACTGCACATTAAATTTTAATTTACTTATTTAAAATATTTACATATTTATACCTTTACTTATTATATAAACATTGTTTATATAAAAATGTTAAATTCTACTTTCTATAACTTGGAATATAACCAACAAAATGATCCATTTGTAAATGCCAGAGGCATAAATAGAATATTAGTGAATGTTGAGGCTGAATGCACACAAATTGAGCTACCTCATGCACGATATATTTTTTTATACTTATATCCTGGCCACTTTTCTGATAGACTTAGGTGGTAAAAAAGTCAAAAATCTTCCAGCTATTTAACTTTAAACTGAACCTAAAAGATACATGAATACTGCTAATAAAAAGGCGATTTTAAAGTCAGAGTTGACTTTCAAGGTATATTATTCACAAATAGTTTCAGATTTACTGAGAGAACATATTTATATTCTTATGTTAGGTGCCATAAGCATTGACTTAAAATATCTGCTACCTGGATCAAACACTGGAAACAAAAGGAGGCAATGACTATTTTAGCAGAAAGCCATGAGAGACAATAGAACTTAGTAATAAGGAAACATGATAGCCACACTTGCCAGGAGCAAAACTTCAAAATAATTACCCTACTATGTTAAAATTGTAATGAACCATCACGAAAGCTCTCTTCACAAGTGCCTTGATATTTTCTTCATTGTAATAATTTCAAATTTCAGATTCAGATAGACTAATGCATGTAATAGAAGGAAGGAAGGATGGAAAATAGTATAGCAACAGGACAGAGTTAGATCCTGGCACAGCATAATGTCCAGGGGAGCACCTAAGAAGTCAAATCAGAGAACAGTGTTAAGAGAATATTCTGGGGTCCAGAGCGATAGCCCAGCAGGTATCTCCTTGCAAGGGGCCGGCCTGTGGCGGCCCAGGTTCGATCCCCGGCATCCCATATGGTCCCTCGAGCACCGCCAGGAGTAATTCCTGAGTGCAGAGCCAGGAGTAACTCCTGAGCATCGCCGGTGTGACCCAAAAAGCAAAAAAAAAAAAAAAGAGAGAATATTCTGAACATATCAGGGCATAGCCCCAAAACAAACAACAACAAAAAAGAAAGAAAGGAACAATAATGGGAAATTTTTATGTGTGTATTTCTTTTCCCTCAGTGAAAAAAATATTTGTTTTTGCTGTGTATATATATATATAATTGTATGTGTACATATATATTTTATATGTCAGTATCTAGAAATACAGCAATATCATACATACGCATATATATGTATGTGTGTGTGTATATATATACATATATATATATATATATACTGCCCTTAGGTTTTTCATATTGATGTGAAAACAATTAAAATGCTGACATCAGAGAGATATGCTAGTAGAGTCCTTGCACTGCCTATAGTCAACCGAGGTTTGATTATCTACACCACTCCTGGACACTGAGCCACCAGGATTGAGCCCTATGTGCAGAGTATACACTTAGACTAAGATACGAGTGGAATGCATGTGCAAACAAACCATGTATCAAATATATAACTAGCAAACTTTCACAGTTTTCAAAACCATCAAAATGTGGACTAACTCATACATATTCATAACAAATTATATTGCACAAATGATGCATATAATAGTTTGTATCAAAATTATTAAACAATTGATAAAACAATTTCCTTATAGTGTTAATCTCATCTTTTTTATAAAAAATCATCAAAGCAAATGAAAAAAAACTCTAAAAATACCTTTATTGAATAATCATAACTGAATGCTTACACGTTTGTGTTTTGCTAAACTTCTTTACCTACTCATAAAATAATCATCATTTGGAAAGCACCAGGAAGATGTCTCCAAAGCATTGGAGTTCATGCTCTGCATGAAGAATCCTAGGGTCAAGACCCAGTGCACATGGTCTTTTTACAGCCACAAGGAATATCCACAGGTATGGCCCCCAAAACCAAAATAAAGAGTGCATAATATTTAAACATCATTTTAAATTTTCCTATTAGTGAGAAAAATTAAGATTTTTCATCTAAATAATTTGGAAGTTATTTTACTAATAATGGTATCCCAAAGATATAATTAAAATGATTTCTGAGATGTAAGAGATAGATACATATTTTCGGAAACAGAAGCCATACAATAAAAGCCATAAATTATAACTACTTTTGCATTAGAGTAAATATCCTGTGAAAATGTAGTCAACCATTCAACTAATTTATGAGAATATACAGTTCCCAAAGAATAAGAAAACAAAAAACAATTAAAATCTGAGTAATCATAAAATAAAGTCAAACTGTATTTCTGGAGAAAGCCAGGTTAATTATAAAATAAGACCTAAGAAATTTTCTTTCCTTGGAAACTTAAGAAGCAAATGTGAGTTGCAGTGCAATAGACCTTCTGACCTTCCTAGTATTTTCACATGATAAAGCAAAGCTGTAGCTTAATAACAACAAAAATAAATATATGCATGGAATATTCATCTCTTTGACTGTCTATTTGATTCAATCATTTTCTCGATGTTTTAAGGTTGTATACACACATAAACAAGGTTTCTTATTAAACTAATGGGAGACAAGGATATGATGCCTGTTTGCAGCTTTTCTGCTATATTTATTTTCATTTTGATTTTTGTTTTATATATAGGATATTTTAATATCCTGTAAAATTGTCATAATAATATATAAATTAATGTATAAAATTTATATATCAAACCAATTTTAAAAGCTCGATTTCTTCAATTGAGAACAGACTTTCTCATTTTGTAAAAGCTCTAGGTATAAAACTAATATTCTGCTAATGTGTTTGCATAATTCATGCCACTTGAATTACACCAGTATAAAATGAAATAATAATTCACTTTTAATTATAATCAAACATTCTGAATGAGTTTAGAATATTCAGTCCAGGCTGACTGTATTGATGTATCCCATTTAATATTAAAGCAGCACATTAAACATTTCAGCTCCTGTGTGTGTTTGTGTGTGTGTGTGTGTGTGTGTGTGTTGTTTATTTCGTACAAATGTCCTGCAGTAAGCAAAAGCATCTTGACATTTCTGAGCATTTACTAGGACTTTAATTAATGTTAGTAGTAGCACACAGGCCTTTTTCTCTTTAACAAAGACTTTAACTCTTCAGTGTGATTAAAGATTTGCCAGTTGGCAGTTTCATTTTCTACCCCTCTTCTTAATACCAGTGTTAGATGGACAAGTCCTTTATTTAAAACTTGTCCTTATCAGCTCTCTACAGGACCTGACAATTTGCTAGCAACCTTGCAATCCCATCTCCCATATTTGTTAAAACTCTATTTCCTTATGCATCAATGGATACAGTATATTTCCAACCATGTCAGGAGAGTTGGGACTATGTAAGAGATCAATAAACAAAAGAGAGAAAAAGAGAGAGATAGAGAGAAAGAGAGAAAGGAAGAAAAATGCTATTAGCCTGCCTGAAGACGACTTTAAAACAGTCAGCTCCAGAGTATTAATTTCAACTATACACATCTATTAAATGTGCTCTTTCAATTTTATGTTGTGATTATCAGTTTGATTATAGAACTGAAATATATTCACACAAAAAAATCTGTAAAGTAACCTTTAAATTCTGCAATATATTGTTCTATAAAAAAGAAATAATAGTCTGTTTACATAAAAACTTACCAACAATTGTGAGCAATAGTAATTAATTAAATCCATAATTAGAAGTACCATAAAGACAAAATATATGTAATTTAAAATACTGCTTTCTAGTATTCAGCATAGTGCAGAATACTTAGGAGGTGTGCAGTAGAACCTGGAGAAGCATTTATTCCATTTAAGCAGGTCCACCCTAAGTGACAAACCTGAAAAGAATGTTATCAGCAAAGAGAATACTTTTAAACTTATGTTCTGACATTTTATTCTAGTGATAGCTTCAACATTTTGCTAGTTATTTTTGACAGGTTACTTGACTGTGTCAAGAACTTAAGACACTCTTAATTCATAGGAGACAGGCAAAGTTTCTTATTATGTTCTAAGGATTATTATTATTTTTTTGGCATAGGGAAACTTTTAAAGTGGTACTCAAAAAGTCTCGTGATTACTTCCACAGTTTATCAATCAACCTGTTTGGTGGTTCAATGCTTGCTACTGATAATATGGTCATATATGGGCTAAAGACCATCAGAGACATCCGAGCAGTGCTCAGAGACCATAAGGCAGTGCTTGGGGGCCTCCAAGGCTATAATCAGTGAAGTTTAGTGTAGGCAATATGGCGCCAAGGATTAAATTGGGTCAATGAGCAGAAGGTGCTCAAATATTGTGAATTCAACTGTAATTCGATTTAGACGAACTAGTATACAAGCTTGTAATTACATATTTCTTGGATATCATTCAAATATTCAAGGTTGAAAATTTTGATACCACTTGTGAAAGGGAACTATTTTATAGAACAAATTGTTCAAAAGGACATCTATCTGCTTTTGATAAATTGGCAAAAATCACATTTAAATTAATCGCACTTAATTTTCTATATATGTTTCTTAAGAACGTATGTAGCAATCATAATAAAAAGTTTTATAAGGAGAGATATTGAAACTGCTTAAAGAGATCATTAAGAATTTGGAAAAGCAGTGTGAAACGTCATATTAGATATATGCCTAATTATTTCTAACACCAGTATAAGATTTCATTTCTTTTCCATTTTTGAGCTGTACAGTGTATAAAAAAATTAACCTTATACTGACTTCTCTTTAGAATAAGGAAACTTCATTTTATACTGAAATGACATTATTTTATTACTTATCTTTTTAATAACCCATCATTAATATTACTTTACCTTTTACACTAACATGACACTTGAAAGTTTCATCAAAACTAAGTCTAATTGCTTTTTCTAATATATATTACTTATTAATCTAAGTATATCATCTTAAAAAGCACATATGCCTACTATTAATCAGCATTAAAATGATCCTCTCTTATTTAGACCAGTCTTCACATTAAAAAAATACATAAATATTTACTGAAACTCTCTAAGGCCCCAAACCCATTATTTCTCATTTTAACTTGCTGGAGTATCGGAGTAGAGAAAGATGGATAGGAATGTATCCTACAGTCTGACATTGACAAGCTTTACCAAATAAAATTATAAAGAGTAAATTCATGGTATTAAGTTGCACACTAAAATAATTTAAGTTTTTTCAGTCAAAAGTTCATTCTATTGGAGAAAGCAGGGAAGAAGCAGAAGTGGAATGGGTGTGAGTGCAAAAAAGGTTTAAAATTTTTTCATTCTATTCTACTATATCTGTTTATTATTCCTTAGTCTCTCAATGAATTAAATAACTTAGCTGCATGTAGATCTTTTAAATTTGTCCTTTATAGACCTCTGATAAACTAGGGTAATCAATTTTGAAATATTCATTCATGTATTTTGAGTACATTATTTTTACAGCCAAATAATGACAATTAGGTAACTGGAGTACTTTACATAATTAATTATCATTAGTTTTTCCAAAGCCTCTCTAACCTTGAAATGTAAGAAAATATTTGCAGAAAGAAGATGCTCTGCAATGCCATTTTATTTAACTTTCTGTGAGGGAAAGTATTAGAGACCAACTAGAACACTAATCAGATACATATACAAATATTCCCTGTTTTCTATTTTCTATGCCACTGCTCCCTTAATCTATTGTTATTCTTTATGTTACAGGAAACAAAAGATAAGATATATGCTTTATGCTTAATTATGAAAATAATTCCACCAAAACCTCCATGCAAGTTAATGTATCATCTAGCATATTTTTAACTGACAATATAATTGTTATGGATATTGGAACAAATTATTTTATCATCTAGCATATTTTATAATTCTCCAATATAATTTTCTATTGCTATAGGAGCAAGACCGAAGGGTGAAAGACAACTGAAGGTTAGTTTTGCATTCTTCGGTAAAGTATAAGGCAGCGCCAATCCAGGTCAATGATTTAGCAGAGAGATTTAAAACACTTTCCAAATGTGCGGTGCACTTTAAGGAGTGTTTTCTGACCTAGCTTTGTACACGAAAATGTAAGGTTGCCTGACCATGCAGGGCAGAACTTAAGTGTTGGATCAATGCCTTTCTGTCGCTTAAAGGATTCCTAAAACGTAAGTTTCTTGAGTCTTTCTTTTTTAAGAAGACAATAATGTGATTATATTTGCTGTCTCTTGCTGGGAGACCAATGATCCTTTATATTACTATTTCAGACTGTACCAAACAAAATTACCAAGATGATCTTCAGCATTCTCTCAACGTTACAAAATTTAGATTATATTCTTCCAGATATTACACCTTTGACCTCCTATTATAAAAAAAAACTTTAGAAAATTTATGATTTAAAATTTTCAATTCAGCTTTTTTTTAGAAGCGAATAAGTTATAAACCTGACCTGTTTTATAAACCAGTTAATTTCCAAGGACCTGGAACACGATCCCATTAAGTGACAACATCAAAAGCGCTAGCAGGGCAGTAAGGGGTCAGTCTACTCTAAAAGGGACAGACCTGGGGTGAAGAGGAGGGGTTTTTATAAATATTTCCAGAGAAGGTCCCTTAAAATAAACGTGACATTGACAAAGGAATCTAAGGACTGTTGTAGTAAAATGAACCTGAGGAAATCTATTACTTTTATTTAAGTAATGTAAATTTCGTTAATTTAACAGTGTTAAAGGCCCTAGAAATGAAGATTCCCCACCCCCTTTTTTTTTTTGGGTCACACTCGGCGATGCTCAGGGGTTACTCCTGGCTCTTTGCTCAGGAATTACTCCTGGCGGTGCTGGAGGACCATATGGGATGTGGGGATCGAACCCAGCTCGGCCACGCACATAGGCGAACGCCCTACCTACTGTGCTATCTCTCCGGCCCCACGAAGACTTTCTTGTCCTTTATCTTATTTCTTTGTCTTTGTAGGAGCTGAAAAAAAATCATTTCTCCCACTTTTTTGTCTGAGAAAAATGTATTTGTCTGAAATAAATGTATTTCCTCATGCTGATGAGGACATTTCATGAATGAACATGTCCTCCTATATAAGAAACTCATCTCTGCGGAGATGGAGAGTTAGTACAGGGTTAAGATGCACTTCTTGTGACTACCTGTTTGATGGCTGTCCTCTTGTGGTCCACTAAACATTGCCGGGCGTAACCTTGAATGTCCCTGTGCACTACTGAAAGTGGCCCCAGAAGCCTCAGATCACTCCTCGGGTGGACTGAGAACCCCCAGGGCGCGTCCGGATAGGCACCACCTCGTCTTGGGTCTTCCCACTGAACAACCAAAGGGGCCCGGGAACACCTGAGAGTGTTCTATGAGCTAAAGAGCCACTCGCGAGGCTCTTGCAAAGAGGAAGAAAAAAAAGCTCCACTAAGTTTTTGTTATTGTCTGGGGGCTTTTTTAGTTGTTTGTTTAGGCCACATCTGGTAGTTGGAGCATGGGTTGAGGGGCCATTTCCAAATGTGTGCTTGTAGTTCTCTCTCTGTTGGTGTACTGGGGACCATGCGGTTTTGGGGACCGAACACTGACCTCCTGCAAGAAAAGAATGAGCTCGGTCCTTTTTTTATTTTGTTTGTTTTGTTTTTTTTTTTTTTTTTGCGGGGGGTGGGGTGGGGGTCACATCCTGCGATGCTCAGGTGTTACTCCTGGCTCTGCACTCAGGAATTACTCCTGGCGGTGCTCGGGGGACCACGTGGGACGCCGGGATCGAACCCAGGCTGGCACAGGCCGGCTGCGTGCAAGGCAAACGCCCTGCCCGCTGGACTATCGCTCTGGCCCTGAGCTCGGTCCTTTGAACTATCTCTTTCGCTCCAAACTCACCACTTTATGGTGAAAGATGAAATCATTTCCTCTTTCTTATCTCATCTCCACCATGCATACTTAATACCCCAGATCCCTTGTGTTTGCTCTATATAACTTTAGAATTTATAACTGTATGCAGACTCCATCCCTATGTCATTAATTGTTATTCCTTTGGGATTAGGAATGTTTACATTACTCAAGAAATCCAAGAAGAACCCAGATGTTAGACGAATTCCCGTTTCCTAATGAGGGTAAACGCCTAATTGGGTTGAGCACCTTTCTCTTCAGTATGCCCACATGATTCAGAGAAAGTCAACTTTGCCAAGAAGATAAATCAATTAGCAAACACATTTAGTCTGTGTTCTCTATCTCTCACTTAACAATTAAAAAATCATCTCCCTACCCCTACCCCCTAACACACACACACACACACACATTTGTTTCAACAAAATTAAAGATGGAATTATGGTCTCTCATCTGTTGCAATAACCTGCTTATATGCTTATTTGCGTATGTAATGTCATTCACTACAACATTTTTCTGCCTTACAATATATTAAGGATTAGTGGGAAATAGAATTCCCAAAACATTCCTGCTTTTTTCATGGTAAATCATGCATACATTTTCCACTTTCAAAGAGGATATGTTTACTGAGTTATCAGTGTTGTAATAAAATTCTCAGTGTCAGGTTCAAGTATTCCATAGAGTTTGGGTTCTACTGTCACTGTCTCTGATTTTCCTATAACTGGACATACTGAAAAAGTTCAGCTCCTTAAACTAGACTTCTGTTGCTGCAAAAGTCAGTCCCAGGCCCTCGGATTTTCTTAATTTTGTCATACAAGCAAAAGTTCTGACAATATGTACCAAATACTATTTTTAAATAACAGCATACGTATTCATGTTGTGTGCCTTAGATTCCACGTATTTAATTAGGTTTCCAATTCTCTGATTAACCTTGAAAAGCTATTAAAATATTTGAGTAAATATGAGGACTCTGGTGCTATAAGCAACACATATATTCCCTCAAGTTCTCTCTTAATATTTGGCTATATAATATTAAATGCTTTGTCTAAATCTTTAATCCACAGGAGCAAAAGTAAAGCTTCATTAATTTACTCTCCAGAGTTATAAATAATACTCATACATTGAGCAACCTCTGTGAGCTAATTAATTTGATTATTTAAATATATTAATATCATACAGAGAAAAATATCAATAGAAAAATTATCAGAAGGAATACTTATTTGAAATCATCTCATTCATAAAATGAAAATTAGAATCTATTTCCATTCCTGATTTTGAATGTATATAAATTATTACTGGATAATTACTTACATCTGGATTCTCTCCCAAGCTCATTCTAGCAACACTTTTACCTTCTTAAATGTGTTTCAGATCCATTTGAAAGAAAGCAAGGTATTGTAACATACATATAAATCTATATATACAAATACATATTTGTAATTGCAGTGCTGAATAAAAGATATGATTTTCTGGTGAATCTTTCAACTAAAATTTTTGTTTTTGCTTTTTGGGTCTCACCCAGTGAGGCTCAGGTGGTTACTCCTGGTTCTCTGCTCAGGAATTACTCCTGGCGGTACTCAGGGGACCGTATGGGATGCCGGGATCAAACCCGGGTCAGCCCAGTGCAATGTGGCTGCGTGCAAGGCAAACGCCCTACCCGCTGTGCCATCGCTCCGGCCCTTCAAGTAAAAACTATTAATGACATATTACTTCTATTTTATTGTTGTGGAAGCCTTATGCTACGATGTGGGAGAAGGAAAGTGTGGTAAGCAACTTGTGAACCAAACGGTGTACTACGAAAACATGTCTATTACCATTTGAACTAGTGAAGTCAAATTTTTCAAGTTTTGTGTCCTGTATTCCAAACTGAAAATTTAAAGACATCGATGTAGCTATGGTTATTTTATCTTACCTGTATATGCAAATTGAACAAGGTCCCAGAGTGCATTGGGGTCTATGCCTTCCATCTTGATTTCTTCTTGCTTGGCTTCACAGACATCACTAGTAAACATGGCAGCAAAATAGTCAGACACTGAGCTGAGAACAAGCCTGAAAGAATCACAGGTTCCGGCTTAGACAATGGATGTAAATCAAATAAATGCTAAGTGTTAACAGAGTATAAGGTAGAAAAGCATTCCTCTCTTTATGCCTATATATTCATCATCTTTATATATTATCTTATGGATATACTTTAAGTAACTGATTTAGGAATTTATGCAGCATCCTCTTGTCACAGAATATTGTCCTAATTATTTTCTTTCACATATTGGACTCCTATTAATTTGATTAGGAATCTAACCAATTTATCTTTATAAAGTTAGTCAATTTTGGCCACACTATCATAAATCTGAATTGCCCTAATGAATAAATATTTGCTATATCACAGTCAAGTCCTAAATACTTGTTGCATGCCAACTTTATATTATTATTTTGCTTGTTTTACTGTTAATATCACAATACAATAATACTATATTTGAATATTATAATTTTAGATCATCATTGTGTCTTTAATGAAAAATATACAAATTTCATAAAATGATATGGGAGATTCGGATGTTTGCAGTATAAAACAATTTTTAGAGGAAAGAAATGATTCTTAACTATTTTCTTAATTTTTTATTAACTTGTATTTTCATAAGTTGCACAAAAAGGTGTGACCCCCTATAAAAATCCTCTGAATCTGTCTAAAACTGCACTACTGAACTATGAAATTAAGTCTATTACATATATATATATATACATGTATAGGAGTACAGAAAAAATTAATACTACTCAGATTTATGGATATATTAGATTTCAGAACAGTAATATAATCATAGCAGAAAATAATAATTTTAAGCATTACTGCAAGGGAAACACAGCAGACAAATGTATAAATAAGGGAAAACATGCAGTAAGTCTGGAAAATCATTTATTAGGTCACTACAAATTTATTTCCTTCCAATCCTATTAAACTTTGTAAAACCCCACTCCAATTTATTGCAGCGTTCGACATTGTTGACCTTCCACTCATTTTTTAAATCCCTTTTTAGAGCTAAGGCATTACAGACCTTCTTATCTCACTAGCTCTTAATCAGTGACTTTTCTTCCTGTCTGAGTCTTTGACCCTTCTGTTGTTCAGGTCTTTTTCTCAGGACTCTAATGTTTGCCTTAACTCAAGTTTTCCACGTTCATCCTTGACTATCACCTTTATATTGCAGTTACGAGTATTTCTATCTGGCTACATCCTGAATACCTACAAAACTGTTCACTAGACAGTCCATTAGAATGTCCATATAATTACAATTTTGCTTGAAGCATTCATTATGAAGCTGTCATTTGTTTTTATTTCTCAGTTTATAATTGATATAACATAAATACAATAAAATTTCACATTGTATATTAGAAAATTGTATTCATATTTACAAATGTTTTCAACATGTTAAAAATAGATTATTTTGCTTTGCATTGAACTTTGTCATTGCCTTGCCTGAATTCAAATGTAAGGTATATATTTGTTGCGCGAACGGGTGAGGAATTAACATTTACTGCTCTGAGCTGTCATTGCTACGGAGATTGTCTGTTGGCCCCAGGAACCACTTCACTCTCAGGAGTTTATGAGCTCCTGTTCCTCTTATGTTTTTCTCAAATCAGCTCCAACTCTCAACCTAGATGGGTACGATCACAATGAACTAAGATATACCCATTGCCTCCTTTTCTTAGGAATGTGGTGAAGAAAATCTGTAGGGTTTGGTGGGTGTTAAAGAAGCAAGATCCTGGCTGAAATCACATCCTTGATTTGTTCTTTGGTTTTCCCTATGCTACTTACTATTCTGAGGACATTTTAAATAAACCATGGAACCTACTTGCAGTGCCCAAATAAATCTTCTAGAAACCTGATTTATGACATACTTCTTTGGAATATTTTTTAGTCCATGTCGCCCTCTCTGTTGATACAGTCATTACCTCATACCTGATTAACTGAAGTCACATCCTAGATCATTTACACTTTTTACTATAACTATATTCTGTCCATTTCTAAAGTTGTACCAATTTTAGATATACTTTCATATAAATTATGTTCTGCTTTCAATTACACTTGTTAATGCATTATTTCTGAAGCAGTACTGTAAGTCACGGTACCACAATTAATTTTTTTCTAAACCAGTTCTTTGCTAATTGGGTCTAGTCAGAAGCCTGAGTTAATGGAAACCTCCCTGGAATCTTATTTATCAGAGGTTGTTTGGGGGTCTGTGGTCAGTGGAGCATTCTGGGCTACAGGATCCAAAAAATGAGGATGCTCTGGAAAGTTGAGTTAATGAAAGCTTTATCACTATAGATAATAACTAGAACTGTTGAAATGTTCTGGAACTATGGAAGCTGGCAAGATATGGAATATTATTTTTTGAAAGTGGTAGAGAGCTGAAATAAATTACCAATCTTATTGAGAAACTGAGGTGAATATTGAGCTTTAGTTATGGAATAAGTCAGTTATTCCACCATCAAATCTATCTATCTATCTATCTATCTATCTATCTATCTATCTATCTATCTATCTATCTATCTATCTATCTGTGTGTTCCATTAGCAAAATAATGCCAATGTATTACATATGAATGTTATTATATTTTACTTATGAAGGTAGACTGTGTTTTACCTTCCTAATGTTACTTATAAAGGAAGATAATCTTGCTGTTTTCTGTACTTTGAGAATTAATCATTTATCCTCAACTACTTGCATATCTTGCAAAATACTCAGTGTGTTGCTGAAATAGCTAAATTCATCATAAAACATGTAGAACAATAAAAATAAAACATGAGCCATGGCAGAGTCTAGCAAATTACCTGTGGTGTATTCAATATGCCAAAAACAGTAACAATAATGGACCTCATTCCAACGAATGGAGACATTACTGGCACCAGCTCAAGCAAACCAATGAACAATGGGAAGACAGGTGACAAGTGACAAGATTGCATGTTATAGAGTGTTTGGTCTATATAGTGAACTCTCTTCAGTCCTATGAAATGCATTTATAGTTCTCTTTAATTGATATTTGGTCATCAATTTCTTTTTTGCTTACTTAAAGGCTTCAAAAACATATAAACTTATAGTATATATACATACATATATTGTATATATGTGCATATGGCTCTCTTTCATCTATGTGTATATGCATATATATGATGCTTTCTATTATTCTACACTGCAAGTCTTATTATTATGAATCAGCCTCACAGACTTTAGAGTCTGACATCCTTCTATACTGCCTTTATATGCACAAAATTATAAATTATTCCTAACAGAGAGGGCAGTAGTATTTTAATTTTCATTTTTGCTTATGTCAAATGCATAGACATAATGATGGAAAAAAAGAGGGAAGCATTTCACAATCTTAATAGTTCATTTTATAAATGTCCATTACAAAAAGTAGATCCTGAAACCAACTTAGTTTTATTATTAAATTTATTAGCATCTAAATTATTTTGCCACTGAAAATTGCACTGCCCAATAATTAATATTGATTTGTCTGTCTTATTTTTAGCATGAAATATATCTAACAAATTACAAGGGCTATTTACCCAGCAAGTGGTTTTCTATATATGGCATTAAGTGACATTGAAGTGTTGGGACCAGAGTGATAGTGCAGCTGGAGGAGGGTCAATGGCCTTGCATGAGGCCAACCTGGATTCGATCCCTGGCATCCCATATGGTCCCATGAGCTCAGCCAGGACCAATTCCTGGTGTGCAGTAATTCCTGAGTGCAGAGTCAGGAGTAGACCCTGATCATTGCCAAGGGTGACCCAAAATAGGGAAAAAAAAGTTTTTCTTAACTTATAGATCAATTATTCTCTGAAATTTGTGAAAAGAAAAGTCTATTTTAGGATTTATTTAAGGATCTAGAACACGATGAAATAGATAATTTTGATTATTTCTATTCAAAATATATTAATGGTATTTAAAATATCATGTTATAAGAAAAAATAAAAATTCACCATAGTACAATATAATAAGACAGGAGAAGTTGACTTAACATAATTTGCAATCATAAATATGTAGCTTAGATTTGTTTTAGCTTTAAATATTTTTGGAACTGTGAATACTAGCATGTTTCACTATAATGAAATAGTAAGAGAGACACATAAAGATGTCAATATGAAATATTTTGATTTTTTTTTTTTGCTTTTTGGGTCACACCTGGCGGTGCTCAGGGGTTACTCCTGGCTCTGCACTCCGGAATTACTCCTGGTGGTGCTCAGGGGGACCATATGGGATGCCAGGGATTGAACCCTGGCCTGCACAGGCCGTCTGCATGCAAGACAAACACCCTACCCGCTGGGCTATCACTCCGCCCGAATGAATTTTTTTAAATAATAAAACTAATACATGTTCAAGACAACCCGACTTGAATGTGACAGAAAAGCAATGCATTTCATTTCTATATTGTTCTAAAATTAAATAAATTGTTAATTAGTATGATTTTATTTAACATGGCATGAAATATCAATCAGCCCTCATAGTTGGGGTTTAGTTTTAAACTAGATATGCATGCTTTATTTCTGAAAAATATTACTTAAAATGTTTTAAATATGTCTCCATTAATAAACTAAATAAGCTAGAGTAAGCAGTATGACATCTCTTTAAAAATGTGAGTTGTCAGTTCTGTAAATAGAATGTTCCTCAGTTCTAAATACTTAATGCAAATTTCCAACAAATTTAGATAGCGTTACTCACCTATGTGCAGGTATCTTTCGGTTTCCAACAATCAAAATTACATCACAGAGTTGCTGCTGTTTCAAGTAACTTTCCATTTTTCTGAAGGTTTGCTCAGCATGATGAACAGCCTGGTAGAATTCTTCAGAACTGCTGGAGTCCATGTCACTTTGAGATGTCAAGGAATGGCTTGTCCCAGAGAGTCTGCAAATCACATACATACACAAATATGATATTTAGCAAGTGCCACCAATTGTCTAGCACTATAGAGATTTTAAAGTATTAGTGGAAATGATTCAGTGCATGTTTTCTAGCTACCATCATTACTAATATGTCATAAAAATCTATCTTGGGTTAAATGGTTTAAATAAATGAGTTGCAAGTAATATTTTTTCTTAAAAAGTTAAAATAGATTATCTTTATTTATTAGGTCATTGAGTTATTCAAAGTGAATGTTCCGAGAATTATCACCCAATCTATTCCATTTTAGTGTGTTGATATATTCAATTAAATATTGAATAATTAGTTACACAACTATGTTATCATTACTATAACAACAATAAAGCTTTATAGAGGATTATTTTTATTATAAAAATCATGAACATGACTTTTTAAAAAGACTGACAAGTAAATTATGAAGTAAATTATTTCTTATCTTGTACCCATACACAAATAATTAAAGAAAATTGAGAAGTGGGGACCAGACACATAGTACAGATGGTAAGGCACTTGCTTTGAATGTGGCAGACCCTGGTTCCACCCCCAGTAAAGCACTGGATCCCCCAAGCACCTCCAGGGATCATTCCTAAGCACAGAGCCAGAAAAATGTCTGAACACCGCTGGGATATTGCCTCCCCAACCAAAAGTAAGCAAACAATAACAAAACACATTAAAATATATTCAAATTTTAGTATTATTTTATTCTTTAGATTTTTATTGAAACATTTTAATATGTTTGTGCATTTTTGAAAATCAGCATCTCATCATAAATAAACATATACAGTTAATTAACCATATGCTAACATATGCAAAATATATGTATTGCATTATACTAATACTAATATATATGCATGTATATATTAGTATTGGAAATGGACCATTACATTTAAGTTTACCCACTGTAACTATTTCTATCATAGGATATGTATATATGACTAAATATTTATGTATATATGCATAAGAAAAATTTTAAAAACTGCACTCCACATCAGAATGCGTAGATATGTGAAAGTCAAGTATATCTTATCCAGTTTTCTGACAACAAATGTTTTAAAGAAACGAAAAATTTTAAATTAAATCAATAAAATAACAAAATCACTAATTAAAGAATAGAAATGCAGAATTCTTTATCCAATGAGAGTTTAATAACGTGGACTTACTTAACATCACATCAGTAACAGGAGCAAAGGAAATAATCCCACAATAGCAATTAAAATTTAATAAGTTCTTAGGCAGCCATACTTAAAGGAACGAATCCTAGAACAAAGGTAACATTATGGAAATTCTCAAAAGTCTGCAATGCTTTTTCTTTCACTCTCAAGGTAACTGATAATTATAATTGGCAAAAGATGAAAGTCTAAGATGCTCAGGATAGAGTGATAGCTGAACAGGATTTCTGGCAGGATTCAGAGGAGTAGGAATAAATACAGACAACGGAATCATCGGTATGTAGTTATAGCCTCAAACCCAAGGTTAGTCACGGGTATTGGAGAGAGAGTACAGAGCTTCATGTGCTCACCTAACATTCTGCAGTCTGGACACTGAATCCTGGCACCGACTGTAACTCTTTAGCACACAGCCAATAGAAAGAACTGAGCATCACTGGTGCATCTCACACAGCTGCCCCCTACTCCCAATAAAACTTTTCAGAAGTTGGAAACTGGTGGTGAGATGACGTAAGACGGTGATTCTGTACTATTTTCCCTTTAGGGGATTTTGACAATTACGAAGCAGAGTTAGGAAAACAGAAAATGGATTATGGACATATAAGATGCTTATTAGTTAATGACAATAAGATTTTTAATTTAGTGACTATCAAAGAGAAAACACTGTCTGGGATTTCTTTGTGGCCACTTAGAGACTATCCTAGAAGTGATAATTCACCTAAGATGGATGTGTAAATGATGTATTAATTCATTGTCTAGATTTGATCAATAAAATCTTAC
>JAJIBD010031166.1:0-80000 GCA_021461705.1 Cryptotis parvus | reverse complement strand
TAAAAATATTTGCTAAATATTAAATTGGTAGAGAATGGAGCATCATCATCGTATTCATAAGGAAGTGTTAACCTGCGTTCAAAACAACTGATTGTGTAAAACCACTAACTTTCATATTTTTTAATGGCTCTCAAGAGAGAAGTTTAGATTCAGGAAACATTATAAAGGATTAAGCTCAAGCACCAGGTGCTACTACTTTGAAAAACAAAAAATGAATATAGCCATTAATGGTGCTTCTGGGTACAATTTTCTTTTTAAGATAATTGAAATTTTAAATAAGGCTCTCAGAAATATTGAAATACATGCACACATACACAGAAACACACAAATGCCTTGGTAGTACAAAATTATTATGAAAAGTTATATCTAATTAGTAAGGAAAAACGTATTTATATGTTCTAGGCTCCAAAAGCTTTTGCATTCCAAATTCAATTTTATTTTGCATAATAGAATTGCCTCAATAATACCATTCTAGAATACCTTACTAGAATGCTCATAAATAAATAAGTTTACCACCTACATGGCAAAGCCTAGCAAGCTACCGTGTTATATTTGATATGCCAAAAACCAGTAACAATTATAAATCTTGTTCTCATGACCAGAAGGAATTGTTTGAGGCTCTTCGTGTTCCTGGAGTGATCAGATGCCCTTGAGCTATACTTACTTGTGACAGGACATATGGAGATGTTACTGGTGCCCTCTCAAGCAAATTGATGAACAATGGGAAGACAAGTGATACAAGTGCTTACATTAGCAGTTTCTTTTTAATTTAAGATTTTAAATATATTTTCAAAGACTTGGAAGCTACCAACAGGTGCAAATAAAGTTTATAAAATGAAGAGTATTTCTTTCACTTAGGTGCCCATCATATGATACAACGATACTCTTTGAGAGGTATTCATGCAGGTTCAGAAAGCAACCAAAAAGAACATGAGTGACAAAAAGAGAGCGAATAGGAGCGACCTGAGGCTTCTACTCTTTCTTCCCTTGGAGGTGCATTCTTGAAAGTTGATCTAAACTTTAGCCTTGTAAAGGCTTTTATGGTGAGTTGCTGGGATTTTTTGAACTAGTTTGTAACTAATTATTGCAAAATACAAAAATGTGATATTTGTTTCAGTATCATGTGGTCCTTAATCACTGCAACACTGACAGCTATGTGTACTTTTGACCAGAAAGAGATTCCCAGATTTACTTGAGAGACCCTCCAAATCTCTAATAGCACTTTTAATATAAAATGCAGTTATTAAATTATGTAATAATTTTTGATTAATATGTATGCATCTTCATCTTCTACCTGCACGGCAGAGCCTGGCAAGCTACCCGTGTTTTATTTGATATGTCAAATACCAGTAACAATTATAGACCTCATTCCAGAATGGATTGAGGCTCTTTATGTTCCTGGAGCAAGCAGATGCCCTTGGGCTTTACTAGCATGAGACAGGACATATGGAGATGTTACTGGGGCCCGCTCGAGCAAATTGATGATGAACGGGAAGACAGTGATACAGTGATACAGTGATGTATGCATACATTTTAATTATGCTATTTTTTCTCACAAAAAATAGTTTGTATATGGTGCTATAGGAATAATATAATACAATAGGTTAATGGCCTTCTATGAGGTTGACCCTGTTTGATTTCGGGCCCCATCAGGAGTGATCCCAGACTGGGCTCAAGAATAAGCCCAAATATTGGTGGGTGTGGCCAAAAATCCAAAATTAAAAAAAAATATGTTTCATTTAAATTTCCTTTTCTCATAATTAAATTACTTCTAAGGGGTTAGATTTATGGAAGTAGATTTTGGTTGAGCTATCTCCTTTAGATAACATTCAGATTTTCTTACCAAACATAAATATATTTATCTCCATTATTGAAATTTATCTTAACTATTTTAGAATAAGCCAAATTACCAATATATGTAGCAATTATATATTTAAGTGTTTATATTTTTATTTCGCCCCTTAATTTTTATTATACCACCATGAGATATACAATTACAAGGAATTTCATAATTGAGTTTCTGTCATACAATGTTCCAGCACCCACCCCTCCATCAGTGCCCCATTCCCAAAACCAATTACCAAACACTCCCAACCAACCCAGCCTGCCCCCAAGAGGCTCCTTTTCTTTCTCTTTCTATCTCTCTCTCTGTCTCTGCATTGCTCTCTCGTTTCTCTTACACTTTGTGGCCTACCCTACAGATATTAATGGTTTATGATGTTTTTATGTGTATATTCAATAGTGAGTTCTACTGTGACATTGTAATTCCCCATTCCTCATTAATCTCCCAATTTTGTTGCAACTAGAATGATCATTACAGTGTATAAACGTGAAAGATCCTGGGGAGGATGTGGTCCTAACTTCCATTATTGTCTAAGACCATCGCTAGCACAGCTTTGGGTCTGGGGTGTCTCTCTTCCAGTGTTGCTGGCTGTGGTGGTTGGGAATTCGCAGCCATACCTGCCAACATGGAGGTTGCCATGTTGCCAACATGGAGGTGGAGGAATGGGAGGAAGAGCCAAATCCCCACTCCAAGTCCGGCCAGCATGGCCCCACCACATCTGTGAGAGAGCCCTAGGAGCTATGTTGAACTCAACCAGGGGCTGGCTGAACCATTTACCACCCACTGGAACTCCATGGGCTGCTCCACATAGGGCTGAGCGGTGCAGCTCTATTTAAGTGTATTTAATACCAACTCTGACCTTAGCGTCTCTGCAATGTTTAAGTCTTAGACTGAATATGTTATTTTAAATTTGGAGATGAATATACAGCAGTACCCAGTGCCTTCCCCCTAGCTCTGTGCTCAGGGATCATTCCTGTTCAAACTTGGGAGATCATATAGTGGTTGCTCAAGCTCCTACATGGGTCACCACACTGCCAAATGCCTTATGTCTCCAGACTCATAGGATAATTCAATTCTTAATACAATTAAATTTTTTATTCAACTTCAACATGCTAAATTCACAAATTTCTCTGACATTTATTTGTTATGAAATCTATGTCGGACTTTAAATAGAAAAATATCAGTATTTTTATCGGAACATGACAAAATGGACAAAATATCACTACTAGAGCTCACAAGTAAAATCAATATTTAATTTAGATTTATTAGTAAAGCTCACTTTTAACAATTCTCTTCCAGATGAGGTATCAAAAAAATAAAAGCATTCATGGAAGTATAATCCAAGTCAAATGAGAGAAGGAGAGGAAGAAGAAAATTGATTTCTAAAATCATCTCACCTCTCTTACTATTTTACCTAATATGCAGGTATACAATAAGAAAATAACTTTTTCTCTTTTTAAATTTTTATAAATAAACATAGAGAAAAATAGAAAAATAAGTTAGTCATATATATATATGTATATATATATATATATATATATATAACTATGACTCTGAATTTTGATATCTATAGATGTAGATGTATCCACATCTATAGTTGTAGATTTTTTGGGCTGAAGGTTTCTATAGATGTAGATACCCTCAGTTCAAAAAAATTTTAAATAATAAACATAAAACAACTACTTCTATAAAGAGACATCAAATATTTAAAACGCCATTAAATATTGTATGGTCAAGAAATAAAGATTTCACAATTTCAACTTTACAATTTATTGTTAAAACATTATGGGAAAGACACCCACATCACCCACATAATGTTTAACCCTGGTCAAAGTGTGATGCTTAAATGCTCACTACCCCAGTCTATATCCTGCACCACATACCTAAAACCCAGAATTCATGGAGGTCTCTGAGCACCACTAGTTATGATACAGCTGCTGCTCAGGTTTGACACCGGATGTTAGCAGCACAGCTTCCCACAGATCAGGAGTGTTGTCAAACCCAGAGAGACTCTGAAGAACTCAGAATAGCTCTGAAGGACTGCTGAGGTCTGTTTAGGATGCCCCAAACAAAAAAATAAGTCCTATTACATAATAATAGGTTACAAATTTCTAGGGCTTTTTTTGCCTCCCTAATACACCCCAACCACAAGAAAATTAGCAGGAGCAACTGTAGTAATCAGGAGTCTTATTTAATCTACACAGCAGACATCAGTCTTAAGTCCACCCTGTCATTCAACCTATAATTGAAAAGTTATCTCCTTCGGTTCCTTTACACGTTAGACTTTAGAAGCAATGGCAGTCCTGATGTATTATAACATTTTGTGCAGACTTACATGTTAAATAATATTTATGTTGTAATTTGTCCTTATAATTAAATGCGAGCAGAAACTGACCATAGCATAAGGATTTTGTATTGTATATCTAAAAGGGTTCTGTATTTACATGTGTATATATTTATGCATATATAAATATAAATGTATATACATATTTATATATACTTATATATAAAATATATATTTTATATATATTTCTATATGTGTGGGTGTATCCTGCAACACAGAAAATACAGAATCTTTTTAGGATTTTATAAATAGTGAATATATAGTGCATGTACATGTACATGTATGTACATATATGTATATGTGCATATACACATGTATATGTGTGCGAGTACATGCACATTTACATGTATATGCATATGCATATGTATGTGTATATGTATATGTATATTACATAAAAGAGTTTGTTTTTAAAAGGTAGTCCTTGGTCCATCAACCATAAACTTGAAAATACAAAGTGTGGAACCTGCTTATCCTTCTGAAATAAAAACTCCAGGTGATCCTGATATATGTTAAAATCTGGAAACTCTGACACTGAATTTTAATTTGTGGCCTGGGTAAAATGGACTACTCATTCTAATACTTCATTTTACTAAGTCACTTTTAAGTCATGCTCTTTTACAACTAAATAGCTTGATAATTTTGGTTCCCTGATCCTTCATTCAAAAGTTTAATTCATGTCACATCTAATTAGCACCTACTATCACTGCCAATGTTGTACAATAAGAGATTTTTCAAATAAACACAATGGAATGTCATTTCAAATAATTCTAAGAAACAGTTTTCAAGCAGAGAAATGATAAACTGAAATGTGGTGACTACTATAATAATAAAATAAGAAATTTAAGTTTGAGATAAGGGAAGAAGTAGACTAGATGGATTTTGGAAATAGAAGATAAATATCAAGGAGAAAAACTGCTTTTACTTAGCTTTGAAGAGTGGAAGGATTAATTTGATCACTCTTACTGCTTTATTGAAGAAGAAACAAAATTCAGTAGGGGATAAGAATCCTAATAAATAAAACTGAAAAAAAAACAAACTAGAATCTAAATCAACTATAATTACTTATGTTGAATTCCCTCCCTCTCTAAGGTAATAAATCTACTAAAGTAGTCTACTTGTGAAAATTATTTAAATTTAACCACTTTTTTATTTAAATAGATATATGCTTTATTGTTTGTTTCATTTTTGGACCACACCAGCAGTGCTCAGGGGTTAGTTCTGGCATTAAGCTCAGGAAACTCTCCTGGTGGACTGAGAGGACCACATGGAATACCAGAAATAGAACCCGGTCTGCCATATGCAAGGCAAGAGATGTACCGATTTCCAACCTCTCTGGTCCTTCCCACTCCTCTTTTGACCTAACTAATCATGTAAGGAAATTTCAAACTTAATTGTGATATTATCTCTTATTTCATAGGAAGGCTATACAGTTCATTAATATCAAGGAAATGGACATATATAATACATGTTTATGCATGTATGCAAACATGTAGGAAAATGCTCGGTTCCCCAATGAAATCCGGGAGCAGGGTATAAGGGTCCCCTTCTGCTCCAGGGGTCAGCGGCTGGCAGACAGAGAACGACTTGAGAATCCAGCAGTTTCTAAAGGCTTTACTCACACTTGTTCTGGTATACAATTCAACAATAGGAAAACTTCAGACTTTAGGTTCTTAGCTGGGCCCTGGCCATGTGTACATTTAGAATCCTAGGCTAAAATGGCCCCTACCTCCTGCTAAGGCCCAGCAGGGAAGAGAATGGAGAGGAGAGCAGAGACAAAGAGTGAAGAGGAAGAAGAGCAGAGGCAAAGAAGAGAGCAGGCTGCAGCTTTTATAACTCATCAGCCCTGGAAGGCCCACATCATCAGAAAGCAGCTAGGACCAATTCTCTTTCAGGTAACTTCACCTAGAACCTCACCTAGTCCCATTCAAATGTTAATATCACCCCAGACAAAGCTGCAGACCCTTTGGTTTTCCAGCAGGCCCTATGCAGATGGGGAAAGGGCATCTGAGAGGAACATATCTCAGAATACAAAGGCACTCAATTATATCATAGATATCCTACAGCCACATATATATTTTTCCAAGTCTTCAAAAGATTCTTGTTTTTTATTTCATAGTTGTTTTGTATATTAGCCTTTAGACTTAACAGAGAGCCACACTTGCTTGCTTGGAGGCAGACAGTATTTCTCTCTGTTCTAATTGTACTTAGAGATCCAACATAACCAGGTAAAAAATACTGGTAAGCTTTGTGTAGTTCCACGATTATTGTGGTAGTGTGAGAGAAAATATTTATAGCAGCTAACTTAGAATACATGGTAAGATATGCTGCCACATAAAGTCACAGATTCAAACTGTTTTCTGCCCCTAACTACAAAGTGGCCTGAAGGAGGAAACTCCAGGTAAGATGCAGAGGTTCTGGGCTGCAGTATACTGCAACACACACATATGCATGTATGCACAGTCAGAAACACATATATGCAGGCATAAATTAAATATGCTGCATAAAATAACCATGTGCATAGATATGTATATGTGTATATGTGTATATGTTTTTATACACATACATACATATGCATATACTGCTTAGAGCCCGGAAAAAAGCAGATTCTTGATTTGTTTTTCTGTATATCGCCCTTATGCCTTTGTTCATTTGCTTGTTATGTTCAATTACATGTTTTGTGAGCTTAGTGGTTATTGATTTCAAAATTTAGATAGTTGGAAAGTCAAACTAAAGCAATATTGTTTTAATATTTTTGGCCCATATGGCTTTCACAACTTCTGAGGCTTCACTCAATTTCAGTGAGGCCTCACTTCTCTTTGTTTTCCTTACTGTGTCATGGAAGGCAATTGATCTGTGAACACATTATCGGTTGATCATCTTAATTGTTTTGTGCAAGGTACTTTAATTTACTATTCAACCAATGAAAGGAATAGGTTGGTTATGCTAAAGAATGAAAAAGAGGTCAGCATTTTATTTTGCCCAGTATCCTCAAGTTTCTTGTATTTATATAGAGGGTTACTCCATGGCACCAATGAACTTAAAATTCCAGACATCATATTTCCTCTTGCAATATGCTGCTTTGAATAACCTATCAAAGTTATACTGTACTCATAAGCTATTTATAGATGTTAGTGCTACATAACAACTTCAATAGAAAGAGCTATGCTTGGAATATCATGCCTCACTCAAGTGAGAGAAGGAATCTGGAGTTCTGACCTTCGTCACTATTCCACAATCAGGGACGCTGTCTCGTTTGCCAAGGCATCGAAAATCAGATGGGCTGGACATGTAATGTGATTTGGAGACAACCACTGGACTAGAGCCGTTATTCCGTCTGGATCCCATGGGATGTCAAAAGATCACATGGCCACCCACCTACAAGATGGTCAGACTTCCTTATCAAGACCCTGAAGGAACGGTTTGAGGCTCTTCATGTTCCTGAATCAACCAGATGCCATTGGGCTACATTGGCACGTGATAGGGTCCAATGGAAATGTTACTGGCGCCCGCTCGAACAAATCAATGAATAACGGGATTCAAGTGATCAAGTGATCAACAACTTCAAAAAGAGTGGAGATCCTGTTATATCCCAATTGGTTTAATAATTCTGTAGTACAGACTTCAGATGTGTTTTGAATACTAGTTTAGCACAAATATGAGTTGGTAGTGATGATAATTAGAGCTGACATTCCAGATGTGATATTTTTACAGAATAAATTATATGGTACTTGCACTAAGTATGTAGCTACCTGGCATAACATTTTTCCCCAATAAAATTTACTAAATAAATTATAACTTGTTTACCTTTTCTTAACAGGAACAACATCACTGCTTCAATTTGTAACCACAAGGAAACAGCAATTCTCCTTCTACCTACATTTTTGTAAGAACTTTGATCACTTTTATATGCTATAAAATGCTATTTGCTTTGTAATATTGTAATATTAGGAACACTGAATCTCTGCAAATAATAAATATTTTAGAAGTCTTACTTGCATTAGGATAGGGAAGAGTCTTCTAAAATTTACATTTGTGAAAATTCAAGGGTAATACAATGGCTTTAGGATATTAAGAAAATACCTATAAAGCAAGACTTTTGTTTTTGTGCTTTTTGGGTCAAGCCCAGCAATGCTCAGGGGTTACTCCTGGCTCTGCACTCAGGAATTACTCCTGGCAGTGCTCGGGGACCATATGGGATGGTGGGGATGGAGCACTGGCCGGCACAGGGTTCTAGCCCTGGCCCGCCATCCCAACAGAGCCTGCAAGAAGCCAGACAACCCCCCCACCCATGAGGGCCTCCATTTTCCACATCCGGACTTCTCTCTCGTCAGAACTCCACCTAGCAGACCAGCCTGCCGCAAAGCGGCCGGACGGTTCATCAATAAATGCTGAACTTAGAGATGTCTACAAAGAGTATGCTACCTGCACGGCAGAGCCTGGCAAACTACCCGTGTTGTATTTGATATGCCAAATACCAGTAACAATTATAGAACTCATTCTGGAATGGATTGAGGCTCTTTATGTTCCTGGAGCAAGTAGATGCCCTTGGGCTCTACTAGCATGAGACAGGACATATGGAGATATTACTAGGGCCCGCTCAAGCAAATCGATGATGAACAGGAAAACAGTGATACAGTGATACAGAAAATTCAAGGACAATACAATGGCTTTAGGATATTAAGAAAATACCTATAAAGCAAAAATACGTTTTTTTTGTGCTTTTTTGGGTCATGCCCAGCGATGCTCAGGGGTTACTCCTGGCTCTGCACTCAGGAATTAGTCCTGGTAGTGCTCGGGGGACCATATGGAATGGTGGGGATGGAACCCCTGGCGGCACATGCCGCGCCGCGTGAAAGGCAAACACCCTACCCGCTGGGCTATCACTCTGGCCCCAAGCAAAAGACTTTAAGAGACCTAATTTATACCACCTCTCACTAAGAAACAGTACAAGATTTACTGAGGATGTGAAACAAAATTTATGTATATATATTTTGAAGCATAACAAAATTTTGAAGCATAACAAAATTTATGTATACACACACACACACAACATATATATATATAAATATAAATATGTATATGTATCAGCTAAATTGCCAATAAACTGACAAATCTACCAGCTTTGACTGAGGCTAGAGGAAGAGTCTTTGCTACTGTGGAATAAGCTGTTCTACTTCCTGGGTCTTCACCTGGAGATCAAACAGCAGTATAAGAGTAGTAAGTGAGAGAGAAGCCTGGGTCATTTCAAAGAGATACTTTTAGCCAAGGATAAGTTGAGTATCATCAAAACTTTTGTTCCAATGTAGGTTTAAGGATCAGTGCTAAATCCCTAAAGTAGCACAGAAATTACATCACAATCTCCAAGACACAAATATAAACTGGCCTACCCATTATATTAAAAAAATTAGAAGAATGTATATCTTAGCACATCATGTTAAACAAAGTATATGTTTCAAGTTAGACTTGAACAGATCCTGAAGTAAATAGCATCAACATAAAGCTCTGACTTCTAGATACCCATTTCTGTTGTTTCGTTAATTCTGCCTCAATCAGTACCTAGGATCTTATTTCAGCTTTCTATTGAGAGTAACAAATTTCCTCAGATCTATCAACTTTATACAGCTTAACTTGTGTACCCCAAGACATGAAAATGTCTTGGATCCTCAGAAATATTTCAGAAAGAAGCAGCAGAGGTGATAGGCATAATATATATTAACCAAGACATATTGCTCAATGGAAAGAATATCAATTCAGATGTATTTATTTTTTGGCAAATTTCATTTCCTTGTGCAGTAGAACTGAAAACCATATACTGTATGCCTCTCACATGGATTATCCTCTTAGCCATTAGGTGGTTCCCAGACACCTTCAAGGACACTCCCCATATCTAGTGGCCATTTGTATTTATTTCTCACATGATTGTCCTCTGAGTAGTTGCTGGGTCACATGATCATAGAGGGTCTCTAGAAACTAACTGAAAGATGATATTTTTATGGTATAGCAACTATTCGAAATAGTTTCTATGGTATAGAAACTATTCGAGTTTCATTATATAAATGTTTCCATTTTATGTTGGTCAGAAGCAAGTCATGGTTGGCTGCTGGATTACTTGCTATACTTGCTAGCACTGTTGTTGGATCACATTCTACTTGCTAGCTCTGTTTTTTTTTTTTTTTTTTTTTTTTTTTTTTTGCTTTTTGGGTCACACCCGGCAATGCTCAGGGGTTACTCCTGGCTCTGCACTCAGGAATCACTCCTGGCGGTGCTCGGGGACCATATGGGATGCCGAGGATCGAACCCGGGCGGCATGGGCGGCCGCGTGCAAGGCAAACGCCCTACCCGCTGGGCTATCGCTCCGGCCCCTGTATTGCAACTTTCATATGCTTATGCAAAGGGATTTTTTGTATGGGCACAGAAGGTCTGTGCAGTTGCTGAGTTAACTCTGAATTATTTTCTCTTGTGTTTCAGCCGTATTTCACAACTATAAACCTCATTGCCTTTTAGATTGAATCTAATTCTTCATACCCCATGGAGGGTCCTTTACCAGGACTAGGTGGTACCAGGAAAAGACATCACCCTGACTTCAAAATGGGATAACTTTAGAGTAATCCTGCTCTTGCAAAGTTTAGAGCAAGATAAGCAGTGAATTGCGTTGTAGCCATTGCAGAGCACTTAGGACTACTGTCTCAGTCTGGAGATAGAACCGTGAGGGGATTGGATATGACAACGAAGCTGGCTACGGGTAGTCTGGCACATATGATGTGATCTCCCCAGGAATGATCACTTATAAATTTAATCTGAGGTGTAGATATATGCCTGTCTTTCTTACTGTGTTTATGCATAATTATTAGATATATTATTGAATAGATTATTTATCTCCAAGGATAGAGAAAACACTTCTGTACCCTATAATGCCTCAAACCCTTAGAAGCAAGGGAGTGGCCCCGTGGAGATTTTGCACAGGTAAAAGGGAGCTGGTTTTTACCTCATTGTTTTGGGAATAAAAAGTCTTTTGCCTGGGGTGTCACCCTGCTCCCAGCCTCTATATAGTATTGATCTCCAGCAGCTTGGGGATCAGTTTGTCTGTTCCCTAGTGTGGAGCTGAGTTGGAGTAAGGTGTGTGTGTGTGTGTGTGTGTGTGTGTGTGTGTGTGTGTGTGTGTGTGTATAGAATAAAAAGTCTTACGTTGGGCACTAAGCAGCTACTTTTGGGGCTTGACTCTTTCTCACCATAAGGCCCTACCAGGGGACCCAGAAATGGGCTGTTTTCAAGGTAATAAAACTTCCTAAAGCCCAAATGTTTACATCCACAAGACAACACCTGTGTGTACAGGACACAATGTGCCAGTCCTTCTGCCAGCTTTGTAGCAATGGCTCAGGATGCTATTTGTGCTCTGTATCCCCTACACCTAGAAATGTATAAATGTATACATTTCTAGAAATGTATAAAAGACCTAAGCTATGCTCAGTAATCTAGGACTGCTCCCAGAACTCTTAGCTGAGTTGGTGTCTTTCTTTCTTTCCTTTCTCAGCTGCTACAAGGCAGAGTTTCTCCCAAGTTCATCCCTCTCCTTTTCTGCAGGGATGAAGTCCGACAAGATCTCGGTCTCCCTTATCTGTGCGGGAGGCTGCTGGCCAGGGCCCCCGATAGTCTTAGATTTTCTAGAACTGGTGGCCTTGCTCTTTTTGTCCATTGAGTGGAAGGGATGGTCATCTGCCCCAAACGTGACCAGGGAACCCGACAGACCCCAATATAGTTGGGCACCCCAAACAGTCCTAATAATCTGCTATTTCTACACTTAAGTGGATGGAGTTATTAAAAAATATGACTACCAGAAGATATACCAGTGCAGATCATTTTTATCTAAATATGCTACAGAACTCAATAAGCAGAAAAAAGTACATTCATATTTGCAGAAAAGCTAAAATCAAACATCTTCTTTTATTACTGATTCTGACAAAGTGGAATCATTAATATGCCCAAATTATATGAGGTTTTATAGATAAAAATCCATAGAAATTTTAATATGTGAGAAAAGTACCAAGTGATATAAAATGTAATTGGTGTTTGAAAAGGCAAAGAGAAAATTCAATAGCAATGATTTCATTTTTTCAAACTTTATGAACATTGCAGATCTAGCAATATAATAATTTCAGTTAAATCAGTCAAATAGATATGAAATTAACCCCAATTAGGTTATTATTTCTATCATAATATAGTTTATTCAACAAAACAATTGTGATACAATGCAACTTATATTAAAATATTAATTGATATCACAAATTTCATATAAGCTAAAAACGGCATGCATAAAATGAAAAAATATTGATCTTTAGAAGAAAAATAATAAGATCATTATTATTTAATATTTATGTGATTTGAATATCTTGTATTCCTACGCAAGCTAGTTATGCTAATACTTTAAAGGGAAAACACTGTCAGATCTATTTTAACTATCTTTATCAGGGACAATACTATATATGTATTTCAGCATTTTATAAGTACACTTATAAAAAGTATTTCACCAATGTATTCCACAAACGAATAATAGTGGTATATTTTCAAAGCAAGTATTAAAAATAAAATTAAACTTTAGATACAAACGTTCAAATAGTATTCTATTATAAAAGAAAGAAAACACAGATGGAAAATAAATTTATGAAAATAAGCCAAACTCAAATAGCAATTGCAACCATGTAAATGATAAATAATTATTTTTTACCTTTAATACAAGATGTAAACAAAAGTTTTGAAAATCAAGTCTTTGCAAGCATTACCTTAAAGCATAATGAGGACATTTCTGATAAATAAAGAACCCAACAAAATTTCAAGGGAAAAAATAAGCGCCAAAGAAAATCCAATGCTGTGTTTAGTTAGGAGGGAACAATCCAATGAATTAAGATGCCTACAGGGGTAGTTGAGAGACAAGGATAACATATTTTCAAGACGTATTAAAGAGATTAGAATTTATCTTTTAAGCTGCAACTAATGAGATGTGTTTGATGGAATACTTTTATCAAGAGATTAAGACAAGATGATCAATTTTAAAAAATGCCACATTCATTACCACACTTTACAGATATTCATCACATTTAAGGAATTAAAAAAAGGATATAAAAAAATAAAGTGATCCTGATTGTGTTTTCTCCATACTCCTAAATACAATTGACTTTGAGGCACTTAAATATTTATTGCATTTGCTTATTTCTCAATAAGGAGAGCACAGAGTGGTGTTCTGTTTTTTATTTCATGGACTTGGAACACCTTGGAAAGACCTGCAATTAACATTTGGCCATGAAAGGGAGTAAAATAAGCAAATGTGGCAATTAAAAGAAAGTTTTATTGTGAGGGGAATGCAGTGGATAGTTATTGTAGTAATCAGAAAAGGAGATGATACAGATAGGATTAGATTGTATGTATGAAAGTGTTAAAAAGAATGAGCAAGATTTTGGGTTATCTATCAAACATAGTATCAGATATGCATCTATCAAAAATTAAGGTCAATGCATGTATTTGTATAGACTCACTTTAAGTATCAAATCACCTACAATAACATATATGTTATATATGTTATTAATTTGCTCAGTTTTCTTTTATTTTTATTTTCCATTTTGAGGCAAACCTGGCAGTGCTCAGGACTTCCTCCTGACTCTGCACTCTGGATTTACTCCTGATAGTACTATCGCTCTGACCTATTATTACATCAATTTCTAACTTTTATTTGCAATCTACATTTAAGGCCAACTAATGACATATATAGTATATAAGAAAAAATTTGAAACATTCTGATAAAATAAATTTATTATAAAATGATTATTTAATGGAAGTGGAATATACAAAGGAAAAAAATTGGAAATAGAGTCAAAAAATCAGAAAATGTGAAGTTTCAATTATGATAGGAAAAGTAGAGTCAGAAAATAAAGACTTGCATGAAAATGACAAAAAAAAACATACAAATATTTGACTAATAGTTAAGTAACTAACTTCTAAAATTTTAGGTATGCAAAATTTTGATTTAATTTTATTGGTTCCATTTTTTTGAGCAGACAAAAATTCTAAATTGTTGACCATAAATTACTATATAGTCCTGACCATATAGTAATTCTGCTCTCATTTGAAGCTGGTAAAAGCAGAAAACTTTTATTATGAAATTCTCATTAGATCATGTTTTTATCTTTGTATTATTTTCTTCCTGATAATTTAATGCATTTAACTACTCAATGTTATCTAACCTATTTTTACAGCACGATTTAAGTGTATAAAGACCTTTGATGACATATTCAACATCTCATGTTTCCTAAAGATTAAATATATTAGCATTAAATTTTTCTTAGAATTTTATAATTGCTTTTCCACTTTTTATTACTACCAAATAATTTAGTATATAAGATAAAATGTAACACTGGAGTAAACAAATTCAGAGTTACTGTATTAACTAAAAAAAAGACAACAAATAAACACTAAATTTGGATAATTGCTTTGATAATTACGTTTATAATTAAAACTGCTACAAATGCACTTCATTTTATTATTTCTTGTGAAAATATATGTTCATATATGTATATGTTTAAGTATTTTCAATTAAAAAGTTTAGCCAGTAAATTGAAAAAATTGCTTAAAAATAATTTCTCTTATGCATGTTTGTAAACTGATAATGTAACTGCAGGCTTTTAATTTAAAAAGGTATACATGCTTTAATACACTCAAAATATATCTCCCTTAAGAGTTTCAAATCCAATTATTAAATCAATATATCATATGGTAGTCTATTTGTATTTTCACCTTTTGGAAGAAGTAAATACTTTTATACACAAATTTACTACATAAAACCAAAGTCAAAAGCCCATTTGATTTGACCTGACAAATAAAGCGAACTGAAATTTATAATATGAATAAATGCATGTGCCTATTCTTCAGCATCAGGCAAATATGGGATGCCGGGGATCAAACCCTGGCCGGCACAGGCAAACTCCCTACCCACTGGGCTATCACTCCGGCCCCTAACTTTGTAAGTATTTTGCTATATGGTATGTGAGGCTCCATTTTTAGTGTTTTAGTCTTGTCCGGAGTCCTGCAAAAGTTATGGGGTGGGGGTCCTAAGCAATAGCTTAGTAGGCTGAGCTTTGCTTGCAGGAGATAGGGATTCAATCCTAGCACTTTGCAGAATCCCAGCATTGCATGGCATGGTCCACTGAGTAGCACCAGGAGCAATCTCCATTCACTGAGCTGGGAGTAGGCCCTGAGCACCCTGGGTGTGGCCCCCAAAACAAACAAACAAATAAAAGCTCAGGGGGTGTGTTGCAGGACACCTAAAATCCTAGGCCTCTGCATCTGCCCTGAATTGCCTCCTGCAGGTCATTTCATAGATAGGGGGGGTAGTCTGAATGTGGCAGTCTTATCTGACCATGTATTCTGTACTGGCTGGTATAAATATTCTCTCATGCTACCACAAGCATCGTGGGACTAGCTAGATCTTACCTGCTTATTTGCCTGGCCACGTTGGATCTTTTAAGTAATTAGACCAGAGAAATGCTGTTTGCCTCCAAGCAAGCAAGCATGGCTCCCTGATAACTCAAAGGCAACTAAAATACAAAACTATGGTGAAGTAGATGAGACTCTTGTGAAGGCTTGGAGAAATATTTAACTGGCATTAGTATTAGTCTTTGGTACAGAGACATGCCATCTCAGAAACCCCCTTCTGTACCCTATGAAGGCATTTCCAGGCAGATCTTGGCTCAAGATATTAGGTGAGGTGCTGGGAGAAATTACCTGAGGGCATTTGATCCTTCCTGCCAAGGGAAGTTACATTTAGCTTATAGCTTCTCCCAGCTCTGCTAGGAGGCTTTTAATTAGCTCTGGGTCCTTGTAAACAACCAGATGGTCTCCTGAAGTTGCTACATTCTATGGAGCTGTTTTCCTGTTTTCATCTCTAGATAGCCCAGCCCAGAATGGGCTGGGCTGGGGAGTTTGGGTGGATTTCTAGCTATAAAATACGCTGCAAGAAGAAAAGAAACTCTCCTCTTTTTCCCCTTTTGCCATTTCGGCTTCCCTTGGTGTTTTGCTTCTCTATTCTCTGTTGGGCCTCAACACGTGGTGGCAGCCATCTTGGCCTACACCTGGCTAGGGCCTAGCTGGGAACCCAGAGTCCGGAGGTTTTCCCTGCTCTTGGATTGTATATTGGAACCTGTGATAGTAAAGCCCTTTTTAAAACTGACGGTCGAGTCTTCATCCATTCCCCGCTGGCTTCGGAGGTACAAGGGAAGTCACTTCCTGACACTGTCAGGACGGCGCCCCCCCGACAGGGGGTGGGTCTGACCTTAGAACAGGAACAAAGGTGGTACTAGGAAGCTATAGATTCAAGAAATGGATTATGCTTGTTTCCTTTCCATTTTCTGTGCTTGTTCCTTTCAGAGCATTTGGGCTTCCCTTACGATTCATGGTGAACTGTGACCACAGTCACCTTCAGGGATTCCAGGCTACCAGTCTAAGCCCCTGGAGAGTTCAATCCTGACTATTTGTGAAAGAAACAAATCAACTCAGGGGGTGGAAGTGATAGCACAGCAGGTAGGGCCTTTGTCAACCAGGGTTTTATATCCTTAGCATCCCATGTGTTCCCCGAGCACCACCAGGAGTAATTCCTAAGTACAGAGCCAGCCAAGTTACGGGGTGGGGGTCCTAAGCAATAGCCTAGTAGGCTGAGCTTTGCTTGCAGGAGATAGGGATTCAATCCTAGCACTTTGCAGAATCCCAGCATTGCATGGCATGGTCCTCTGAATAGCACCAGCAGCAATCAGAGGACCATGATTTGACCAGCCTATCACAGCCAGGCTGTAATATCAATAAATGCTGGATTTGTGACTACAAGAGTATGCCACCTGCACGGCAGAGCCGGGCAAGCTACCCATGTCGTATTTGATATGCCAAATACCAGTAACAATTTTAGACCTCATTCCCATGACCTGATGGAATGGTTTGAGGCTCTTATGTTCCTGGAACAAGCAGATGCCCTTGGGCTCTACTTGCATGAGACAGGACACATGGAGATGTTACTGTTGCCCACTCAAGCCTATCGATGATGAACAGGAAGACAGTGTTATAAAGTGTTATTTAGGGAAACCATCAAAATGTAAAACATTTATGGATACTATGCTTAAATTTTAAGCTTCAGAATATTTTCAGAATGGAATATTTTGCTTTGCTGCTATTTAGAAACACCACAAATTAAGAAAATAAAATTATAACATATCTGAATGATATAGAAAGTAAACAAGGGGCACTTTACATATACTACTTAGACATGCATTGTTTTTTTAACTTTTTTTTTGCCTCTTGTGTAATTCAAATATATATCAATAAATTTAAAACCAAGAGGTATCTGAAGAGATATCAGGGGAGACAGTTGCTTTGCGTCTGGCCAAACTGGTTTCCACATCTGTTCTCTGGAACACGACCAGAATGTCCCCTGAGCATAAAGACAGGAGGAAACTCTGGGAAGCACCAGTGAGGCCACAAAACCCAAACAATTGTGAGCATGATTATGAAAGATTTCCCACAATTTATATACCAGTTTATTATATCTCATTGTTATTGGCATATCAATTTTAATTTAAAAAATCAAAGTAACGTAATATTCTATAGTCCATACTTCACTCAGATATGTTTAGCTCTTACTTAATGTTCACTTACTGTCCCGCAATCTTATTCAGGATAGCACATCCCCTCCATTTAATCTCCTTTTTAGTTAGGCGAGTTTCAGACCTTCTTGTTTACAAACCTTAAATATTTTGACATCAAGGTATGCCTCCGAATATTTTAAGATGTTCTGCATTCATTATTTTTATTGTTTTTGCTCGCACATAGACTGAAGTTATGGAATATTATGCAAATCAAGCCACATGATATCAAGGATGAATACTAACATTATGACATCATTTTAAATATTAAATTTGACTATTGTTTTAGGTAGTGACTATCAGCATCTTTATTTCACATTGTTCGTAATTATCACCAAGTGATTTAATTTTAGGTATGGTTGACAATTTTTCCTAAGTCAACAAGTCCAGGTAGTCACCAAAAATTTAATTATCACTTAATATGCCACATGGTCCTGCTTTGTTTGGTATAAAAGAAAACATGAGATGATTCTCAGCAGTATGAATTATTTTGCTTATCTGTTACATGTAGGTGAATTTGATGTCATCACTGAAATTGAATTTTCAAAAACAGGGCAATTGTATTTGTCACTGAAAAGTGGCTGAGGCATCATGTTGTTTATATGCAACTGTGAGTTTCTAGATAAAACCCGAGTTATGAAAAACAAAATTTGGGATTATGTGCTAGCCCAATAGATATTCTCTTATTTTCATAAATCCAAAATTAATTTTTAAACATTAGTGGTTGTAAAGAATTATGAAGAGTTTCTCTTATTAAACCAAGGACTCATTATATAATCAAAATGATGGATAAAGTTTCATAAGCTGTTCTTTAAAAAGGGTCCCTTTATATTTTATAGTACCTGAGAATGTGTCTAACATGATTTGAAAAATATTATACTATAATTCTCTTTTGTGAAGACACATTATTGTAAACACAATTATCTAACTTCATCAAGTTAGAATTATTGTTTATTGGTTATTTTCTATTCTGTTGAATATGAGTTAGTCTCAATTTTCCCATTATAAATCATCTATGCGCATAGGTTAAAAGCAAGAGGAAAGACATTAGCTCAAAACGAGGTAGAGTTCAAAACAAGGTATAGGTAACTTTAGCTTAATGCTAATTCTGCTCCCTTCAACTACGCTCGTTTTTTCCCATGGTGAAAGAAGTCTCCCAAGGAATATGTATTTAATATATATTTAATTCTATAGATGTAACGTATCCTATTTTTGTTTTCTTCCTTTCTAGAAGCTGTGAAAAATCATTTTCAGTTTTTGTGAGACTGTGTTTTCACTCACAACTGATAAAAATGCTACGGATATGGCCAAGATACATGGAGAAATAGAACTGGTGTTAGCTGGAAGCTAATGGGATGAAAGCGTTATTAGGTTGGGGGGGGACATTTGAACAATGGTGGAGGGAAATGGGCATTTTGGAAGAGGGAGCAGTGACATCTGGTCTATACATGAAACCTTAATTTTATTTTTTATTTTTTTTTTTTGCTTTTTGGGTCTCACCCAGCAATGCTCAGGAGTTACTCTTGGCTCTGTACCCAGGAATCACTCCTGGCGGTGTTCAGGTGACCATATGGGATGCCGGGGATCCAACCCAGGTCGGCCCAAACACCCTACCCGCTGTGCTATAGCTCCGGCCCCTGAAATCCCTATTTTTAACAGTACTCTAAACTTGTTTCCTAAAATAATTTTTAGTGGGAGAAAGGTAAAGTCTTGAAATCAGGTATGAAATATGTACATGTCTTTATAACAGAAAGGATGGCAACTCTACTTCAAGCAGAAAAATGCCCCAGATAAGAACAAGGGAATATTAACACTGAGTGCTTTAAACAGAGATTGCGACTAATTTAACTTATTCTTAAATAACTGTAAGTGCAGCAAATGGTAAAATCTGCAAAGCAATGCTCAGATCATGAAAACGTTTTGCTTGCCTCTGCAGTTTTCGCAATGAACAGGACCATTTGAAGATTTAAGGCTCTCCTTAATCCACCCTAAACTCAGAGATAAAAAAGTCGAATTTAAATCCAGAATGTGTTGCAGTATTTCTCTCTGCACTACCTGAAATTCAGGAGTTATAGGTCACATGTATTTTTTAGAAATGAAAGATTACAAAAGCCTGTTCTTGATCAAATCTGTATCTTAGATTCCTGATATTAACTTTGTAATTAAATTCTCTTAAATCATTTCTATGATTTTTTAATTTTATTGCTTTTTTTGGGTCACACCCAGCAATGCTCAGGGGTTTCTCCTGGCTCTGCACTCAGGAATTACTCCTGGCAGTGCTCGGGGGACCATATGGGTTGCCAGGGATCGAACCCAGGTTGGCTGTGTGCAAGGTAAACGCTCTACCCGCTGTGCTATTTCTCTGGCCCCCAATTTTTCAAATAATTTTATTCTGCTTAAAATACAATCTTACCCAGAATCACTAACATAGTATTGTTATCTTTATAATGTCAGAATCAGTTCCATATGTTGCTATACTTAACTATTTAATTGACTATTACATGTTTAGTTTTTATGAGATAATATTCATATTAATATATGTACACATTTATATATAAGTAGTTTTTATTATACAATTTTATGTTGAGCATTCATACAATATTAAATTCCTGGGGATTCTGTCATTTATACAGAAGAAGTCTATTTTCTTGGAAATGAGAACTCAAGAAACCTTTTTGTTCCACTCATTGAAAACATGCACTTGTGTTTCATAGCTAGCTTGTATCGCTAATCCCATTTTTAAAAAATATATTTGTCATTTTGGTTATGTGTGTTATCAGAGTGTTTAGAGCTAGACCCCATAAGTTTATGTTTGGAAGCTTTTGAGGAGCAACTGTGAAATATCCAACCTACAATAAAGCTTTTGGTGGCAGTTATGGAATTCAAAGAGTTCTAGGGTTTCTTATGATGATTCATTTAACTAGACCAAACATTCCTGACTCAATAAATCAAGGGGGTGCGTAAATATTGGCATAAGTTATCATATCCTAGACTTGGAATTGAGCCATCTGCCAAATAGTTTGAAAATCACCAAAAGGGCACTTAGAAGTCCTCCTTCCATACCAGAAGAAAACATCTACTGCTAACCTGTAAATTGTCCTTTTATTTGAATACTTCCACTATACTCCCGACAGATTTCTCACCCCATAGGTGTGTCATATGCACTTAAAGGTCACCGTTATTCTTCTTCCACTTCCTTTCTTGTCTTCAAATCTAATGACAACATTTATCTTTTTTTTTTGGGTACTTGAAAGAAAAGTCTATCAAATACTTGAATTTCACTGAATATATATATATATGCAAATACATAGTGCTTTAATTATTCATCAGTATTAATCCGCCATTTGATGTAATCAAATTAATTCATTTCACTGATTTATATAGTTCAATACTACAATAGAAAACAATGTTGAAAGTGGATAAATATAATAATGCATTTTTAATTCAATGCATTGCATACTCTTGTCTAGATTTTAAATTTGTCATTAACATTCAGGATTAAATGATGGCCTATTTAAAATATTAGCGAGAGTATAACATTCAATAGATTTCAAAGATGTATTATATTTTCAAGATTTTGAAACATGATATCTAATTATAAGAGGCATGTACATTGTTGTGTACTAAGATATGTTTTTAAATATACGAAAGTCATATCATCTGATTTTAAAGTCCTGTGTAGAGACAGTCAATTCAAGGTTAGCAGTGTCTTAATATCACAATACTTTCAATGAAGAATTTATAATGAGATCAGAGGAATAGCATTTAATTAAACCCTACCACTGCAGTACAGAATTGGTAATATCAATCAAAAATTCTTGACAAAAGATGAGTGATTTGTTTTATAAAATCATTGAACTCCATGGATAAGAGTTTAAAAAATGATTAACTTATCAACAAAGAATGGTTAAAAAAGTAAGAAGTTACAGGGAATGTTGGGACAATACAGTATTTATGAAGATTTAAGAAATTAATTTTATTATATTCAGCTTGGAAATGAAAAACAAATATTAAAATAGGGTTTTAAATTCTAGTGCCTTCAAAACTTGACATATACTGCTTTAAGTTATCAACTGCTGTAAAAAGGAGCTTTTAAGTCACCAAGTCACTGGGCTAGAAAGCTTCTTTTTGCCACAAATTTTTCACTATCTGTTACATCATTTGATGGCTACAGATATTAGCAGACTGACGTTGAGTAGTTGAAGAGGAGCATGCCTAACTGTCCCCTTACATATTGGAAAAGACCAAATGATTTCTTCGTCTTTATATTAGTTTGATCAATGGTTGAGGTGGTTTTTCAGCTTTTTTAAGCAGAAGTGAATAAATAGGCAATATAGAGAAATGCTAAGAGTGATTTACTAAGGTCAGGAAAATTCGTTTTGATTTAGAAATAACTAAGAATCCAAATAACTTAAATCTTGTAAAAGCATTAGTTTTGTTTCATTTAAAATATTTTCAGGGTCAAACCATGCATGAATTTTGGTTGGATATGCACAGATTCTTTGTTAGGATACTTTTGGCTAATATTCCAAGTATTAAAAGTAATTTATTATAGAAAATTAAGGAATGTCATATTTTTATACAGATGTCGAATAGGACACAGAATATGAATATGAGAACAACATGTTTTCTAATCTTAGTCATTTCTGTTTGCTTTCAAATATGAGTCTTTATAAGAAAACAGATACTATATAGTAAATAGTATCTGGAGCTCTGTCCCACTCACAGACATGGGACAGAGCTGCTACCGGCTCTCCTTGTGCCCAGTCACTCACGAGGTACCCAGGAGGGATGACGGGTTCTAGCCCTGGCCGGCCACCCCAGCAGAGCCTCACAACAAGCCAGACAACCCCCACTCCATGAGGGGTGCCATTTCCCACATCCGGACTTCCTTCTCATCAGAACTTCCACGCTCCACCCAGCAGAAGAGCCTTTTACAGCCCAACTTGCACGGCTGCTTGCTGCCACGCGGTTCATCAATAATGCTGGATTTAGAGGTGACAACAAGAGTATGCCACCCACACCTGGCAAGCCTCCCATTTCGTATTTGATATGCCAAATACCAGTAACACTTATAGACCTCATTCCCAGTACCTGATGTAATGGTTTGAGGCTCTTCATGTTCCTGGAGCAAGCAGATGCCCTTGGGCTCTACTAGCATGAGGCAGGACATAATAAGGAGATGTTACTGTTGCTTGCTTGAACAAATCGATGATGAATGGGAAGACAGTGATACAGTGATGGTAAATGAAGGATTTTTTGCTTGTTACTATATACTAAACAGAAAACAGAACGTTTAGTAGTTAATTAGGCCAAAGAATTTATATATTGCATGAAAGAAGACAATATTGTGGGAAAATTTATGCTAATTATATTAGAGGGAGGGCATTGTTTTAGCTATATTTTTTAAAAAAGAAATCTCAAGTGAGCATACAAAACAAATTGTTTTGGTTATTACTTTAGAGGCTTGTTCTATATTCATGGAAAATACAGACAATACAAATGTTATCTGGAGTAACTTAAAATGGAAGTTAATTTTGTATAAATTTTTAAAGGGAAAATGTTTCTAGTATGCCATACAATTTTCCTTCTTCATTTTTTCAACCAGTTTGTTTTATATATATGTGTGTATGTATGTATGTATGTATGTATATATGTGTGTGTATGTATGTATATATATATATGTGTGTGTGTGTGTGTGTGTGTATATACACACAAATGTCTATATTTGTATATAGAGCGATGTGTTTATATATAGATTTATATGTTTGTGGGTTAGTTTCTTTTCTGGAATGTGGGGGCTTTCTCAATAGTTCCACTTACTTAACTCTGCCTCTGCAGTTGGGGATCAGTCCTGGAAGTGCTTGGGAGACCATATTTAATGCCCGGGATCAAACCCCAGTGGGCAAAATGCCTTACCCACTGTGCTATCTCTCTGGCCCAAGAACTTATATGTTTATCATGCATCATTGATCTAAATCAACAAGCATTTTTTCTCACTGAGTCACATAGTTGCAATATTTTGTAGATTACAATTTAACAAAGTTTATTAATAATACCTGTAACAACTAACAAAATAATAGATCAAAAGATTGAATAAACAACCAAATGTTGAATGGATTTGAGACTCTGAATCATGGACAGTTAATGAGCTTCTTAATTACATTTTCTGATATTTTTCAAGGTTTACTTATGGATATCCAGAGTGTGGCCAGTAAGTGAGCTTGTATGGTTGAGCCAGAGGCAATTTGTTCGTGTAGCTCCCCCATACCTAATTTTGGCAGTTTAACTAGTCCCGAGAGTTAGTTCTGGGTTGTTGGAGACTAGTAAGAGGCATTGTGGTGAATTTGGGGTATAAGGATGCCCAAGGGTGACCTCTATCAACTGGTGCACTTGCTCCACTTGTACAGGTTGACCTGAGGGCAGTGCTGACGTACCCTTTGGACTCCAGCAGCAATGACTACCGTTGCCCAGGTACTAGTCCCTTTCTTAAATGTATTTTATAATTTTAGGTATAAATGCAATTTATCCTTTGTTAAGTTTTGTGCATATTATAAACACAGTATGATGATTTCTTTCTTTGTAATGTGGCTATTGTTTTTCCAGGGGACTTTGCTTCTCCATATTGTGCTCTTAGGTTCTTTCTCATAAATTAACTATTTGAATACTTAATGCTATTCCCTTAGTTCTGTTTATTTTTGTACATAATTTTATTTTAATAACATACAGTTTTATTAACGTAGCTTTAAGGTGTGTTCTGAAAAATAAATAAATATGCATTTATTTCTTGTTTCAAAAAATAAGAAAAATCAAAGATGAAGCTCATATATAGAGAATATGTATTGTTTATGAGGTATTCCAAGAATATCCTTCCCAAACAAAATTAAAATAAAATAGATCATATGTGCTTTCCAGTGTGGGAGGAATCTCATTTGAATGTTCGACATCTTTATTTCTAAGTATATAATAGCTAGACTAAGTAAATTTTTAGCAGTTTTTTGATTACTCTTTTCCTTACTTGACATCTTATTTGCTCTAGTTAATATATTTTCTAACCTTTTCATTTTGAAGAGAATCTCCTTTGACAGAAAAAAAAACAAATAGACCCTTATGTCAGTAGTGTATTCTTTATTTTACTGGCCATAGTAAATAAAAAGAAAAAAAAGAAAGGAAAATAAATAACAGGGAAGAATAAAGGTGTTGAGCAGTTAGGTTTTCTGAACCTGCTATCAACATTGGTTATCGGTTTCCAAAACTGATTGATTTCTTTCTTGAGAACTTTGTACTGAACATCAATCTACTGATATTTGCACAAGTGCATACCTCCATATGAAATAGAGAGGGCAAATAGGTAATGTTATTACACTGTTTTAGTAGAAAATTTAGTTTTCAAGAAAATTTCTGTTTGAACAATCTTTTCTCTTCAAAATAAATCACCTATTTATGGTGCAATTTTGTATTAAATTTTACTATTTCGTGTTCAAATTGTTTATAGGATTCTCCAAAAGCTTCCTGCTTTCTCCAAATTCAATTTTGTGCTAGTAAAGTAGAATATTATTGTATCAGAGTTGTGCATGATACGGCTTTATTTATAATATAGAACAAATCACATACCACAAAATAAAGATGATTTCAAGATGTAAAAATTCAAATTTAATAAAGCAAGTCATTGTATTCTTGTTTGTTATAGATACTTAAAGCAATGATTTAAGATAAGTTTATGGCATTAAGATTGAAGTTTATAAATTAAAACAAAAGAAAATACCAAATAAGTGTGTGTATATTAGGTGGAATATACTTTATTATTTACTTCTTTGTGAATAAAAGTTTTCTGGGAAATTTTAGGAAATGATTATTATACTTCTTATGTTGTCTCTAAGTATGTATACTACACTAAACAAAATACTAATGAAAAGTATATAGAGTATAAAATAATAAGATATTCCTGCATCTTTCATTTGTAAATTAATGTAGTTAAATAAAAAACAAATATATTTTTCTGATGAAGAGATAAAAAGTGATATGGATAAATATTTCTAATATAATTATTGGTTTCCTGTTTAATAATAGTTAATCCAATTCACAATAACCAATGCAAACAATGAGGGGGAAAAGAGTAAATGTTGAAGTTAAAATGAGTGAGTTTATTAATAAACAAATACCTTATGTAATTATAAAATCTATTTTTGTTTGAAGAGTGGTGATATTCATACTAAAAATTCAATGACATTTATCAGCTCATAAAAAGTAATAGGAAAGAGTATAGACTGCTACATTTTGAGTGTGACAGCTAAGAAAATCATCACTGAGTCTATCAAATTGAAATCTAGTAACAAAGACAAGGTAATGCAAAACAAAGTTGAGTGTTTTTATACTTCTCATAATATCATCCATGCATATATAGTGAGAATCTCTAAGATTTATGTTGTTATTCTGATTGCTATGAATTTTAATATAATGTCAATGTGTCAAGACTTCAAAGTATTTGAAGTCTTATAAAAAATGTGGTGATTGGATGACAATAATGATATTGTTAGTATGTAAATTTTCACTGAGCTAATGGAAAGATTCAAAATAACTAAAATAAATGGACAGTCAAATATATTTACATTAGTCAATAATATACTGGTAAATATAATATGTTGACTCTTTTTCATTTTCCCTATAATTTGGAGGTCTATAATTAGAATATTATATAGATAGTTATTTCACAGTAGTTTTCCATTTTAAAACAATACGGAGTATTATTACATAAGAATAATACATAAAGTGAAAATTAGAAAATAATTTTAATAAAACTGCAAATTAATTTACTTTTACTAATGAAAAATTGATTCACAAGTGATCAGAAATTATTATTGAGCTGGGATCAGCAGGGTGCATAAGTATATAAAACTCATGTTTGCATATTATGTATCCATTATGGAGTTGGTATATATTTCTAAAACATATTTAAAGTATATATAATTATTAGAAAAACATTTCATTATTTCACCTTTATGTCATTTATATGCTAAATTTACTTAAGATTTGAATACTTTATTTTGGAGATAAATAAGAACAAGATAAAAAAGTGGCTTAAAGTTTTTGCATATCTTAATGTAAACATGTGAAGATATTTCAGATTCTAACTTTTCAAGTATGTATTGACTTTTATAAAAAAATTGCATTAAAAATGAAGATCAATAGCAGCACTTCTCTGTCCTCTAAAAGTGCTCTGCCCTTGCACAGAAAAATCTCTAACAGCACTCAGAGGTTAACCTTGTCAACTAAAATATACACATACACACACACAGAACTTCACAGTACTTCAAAATCCTTATGGGGAAAAGAAAAATAAACCTTAATTAAAATATACAAATAAAAGCAAACACACATGTAGAAAAGAATAGAAGTCATGTGTTACATTGTGCCTGAGCCTCATGGTACTTCCTGGGAGAGCAAGGTATTATTTTAACTAGTTTACAGGGTAATAAAATATTCCTGTGTTTTATAGTCTAAGAACAAAAATGGTAACATTAAGGGGCACTACCATTTAGAACCTTTTTCCTTATATACCACAGTGTCATTAAGGCTGTGCTGCTGCTGTAACAAACAAAAGCGATGTAGATCTCACCTATGGCTATAGGAAAGTGAAGCACACACAGATTGCTAATAAAGAATATTTGAGTGATTTTGAAATTTTGAATGTAGAAAAATGAGGCTGGTGGTAAGGAAAATAAGTAGATGGAAAAATACAATTAGTTTGGTTGTTGATCTGCACGGGAGGTCCATGTGCATAATCCAATCTGAATAAAGAAAGGGTAACACTTTGTAGGGAGTTATGGACAGAAAAATAGACACTTGAGAGTGGAGAGTTTAGGTTGAAGCTAATGGCTAGAATAAGGTTACTTTGGGATTTTTGTAAAAGTGAGAAAAAATAGAAGAATGTTAAACACTAACATGAGAGGGATAAGAAAACACTAAAATCTGGAAGATGGGGAGAAACAGAAGAGCTCAGTATTACAGAACACATATATGTGAGGATTTGGAAAAGAATGCAAACTGCTCTTTAAATTTATAAAGTTGAGGTATTTGAAAATAAATACATTGAATTTGATGTGTATTATTAACTAATTATTGGACAACTATATCAATGTAGTCTTATGAATCAGAAGCCCCGTCCCTAAAAGTGGGTGACTAAAGTCTAGATCACACTTCAAAACATTTAAATGTCCTGAAACATAGTTAGGAGAGCATCAGATCAGGTAAGTTTGTTTGAGCGTTTCGAGATAGAAGAAATGTTTCAGTAAATTTTGTTTTTGTGCCACACCTGCTGGTACTCAGGACTTACTCCTGGCTCTGCACACGCTCCTGGGGGTGAGTGCAGGGATCACTCGTGGCGTGCTCAGGAGAACATGTGACGTGCTGGGAGTTGAACCGGGATGGCCAGGTGTATGACAAAGTGTCCTACCCCTTATTCTGAACCTTGGGACGGAAGAAATTTGAGGTGATTACAAAGTGCGTTGAAAACCTGAAAGGGATGGGAGTGGGTGGGAGATGAAGGCGTCCCGAATAAGGGACAGCTTTAGAGTCCCTATAGTTGACTACCTGAGGGAAGACGCCTGATCAAGCCCTAGGAGGGAGAGAAAGGATTCTTGTCTTGTCTGCTTGGCTCTTCTGTGTAATTAAAGTAAAGATTTTATTATTTGCTAAAAGCAAGCGGGAGTGGACTGGTGTCAGAGTCATGGAGAGAACACTAAATGTGGCACTGAAGTGTTGATCATATCATGCAATCATTTATCATGGAAACATTACTTCATAGTAAACATTAAAATATCTCTTGAAACTAGGTCTAATTTAGAGATAGGCACCAAATAACTTCTACTTTTGCAAATGACAAATTAAAGATACAGAGTGGTAACTTACACTTTGTTGCTTAATTTGTAACTGCTAGTGGCGTGAAGCAAGTAATTTGACTCCATACTTGGAACAGCAACATTAATTTGACTCTTAATGTTGCAATAATTTACTCTGAGGCCCGGCATGCTATCTAATTTTACTATTTTAAACAAAGGGAAATATCCCTTTAAGGAAACTCAATTTTTTTTTCTGTAGAACCAGCAATAGTTACACTCAGGTTTACAACAATTAACTGCAATTGCACCAACATGCTCCTCAGTATGTATTTCTCCAGAAAGGTTCACTAGCTGAGACCACACAAAGAAGAACCACCATTTGATTTCTGATTTCTTTCTCTACTGTACTTAATTTATCATATTAATTTATTACTCACTGAATCATACAAGCTTAAAAATTCATTGGTCATATCCTTTATGTTGTTTTTTAAATTAGTTTTTTTTTAATAACTTATTTCTCAGTATGAGGAACCATGGTTGTAGATCTATCCCTTCACTTTCTCTCCTTTGATTAATTTATCTGTCTCACCCAAAAGGCTGGAACTGAGAGAGAGTAAATTCTCTTGCCTCTGTATTCTACTGCACAGCAATCAAGAGACACAAAATAAATATGCATTCATTAAATTAAAATACTTTTTTGTTATGTACCAAAATATTGCTACTTACATATGAATAGAGTATTTAATTAAAATTAAGATAAAAGTAGCCATTTCATTCTATAAGCTAATACATGTATTTATCACTCTGCTCTTTTGCTCTAATATCTACTTGTAAACTGCATTTTTTACAACAGCTTTAGGTTCACAATATATTTGACCAGAATGTACAGAGATTTCTTTTGCATCCTATCTCTACCTGTGTGCTCATGCATAGCTTCTATTTCTTTTTCTTCTCCTCCTTCTTCTCTTTCTCCTCCTCCTTCTCCTCTTCCTTCTCCTTCTCCTTCTCCTCCTTCTCCTTCTCCTTCTCCTCCTCCTTCTCCTTCTCCTTCTCCTACTCCTTCTCCTTCTCCTCCTTCTCCTTCTCCTCCTTCTCCTTCTCCTTCTCTCTCCTCCTTCTCCTTCTCGTTCTCATCCATCTCCTTCTCCCTTCTCTTTGTCCTCCTCCTCCTCCTCCTCCTCCTCCATCTCCTCCTTCTCTTCCTTCTCCTCCTCCTCCTTCTCCTTCTCCTTCTCCTTCTCCTCCTTCTCCTTCTCCTTCTCCTCCTTGTCCTCCTCCTCCTCCTCCATCTCCCTCCTTCTCCTCCTCCTCCTCCTCCTCCATCTCCTCCTTCTCTTCCTTCTCCTCCTCCTCCTCCTGCTTCTCCTTCTCCTCCTTCTCCTTCTCCTCCTTCTCCTTCTCCTTCCTCCTCCTCCTCCTCCTTCTCTTTTTCTCCTCCTTCTCCTTCTCCTCCTTCTCCTTCTCCTCCTCCTCCTCCTTCTTCTTCTTCTACTCCTCCTCCTCTCCTCCTCCTTCTTCGTCTTCCTCCTGCTCCCCCTTCTCCTCTTCCTCTTCCTCCTCCTCTACTCCTCCTCCTTCTGTTTTTGATTTTGAACCCAAACTGGTGATATACAGGGCTTGTTCTTGACTCTGAACTCAGGGATTGATTCCATCAGTACTTGAACTGAACTCACACACTCTTCTGTTACCCACATGCCCCACCAATGTGTATTTAATTAATGAATCTAGAATGACACATGCCTATTTTATTAATCCATTTTTACATTAAGACTCATCTTGAAGTATTATAGTGTGAATAGCTTATTAATTATAATACCATATATCAATCTTTGTATGAACAAACTAAAAAATATTCCCATTTAAAATTCTTCTGTGTTTTGCTTATGCATTTTCCCTTACTCCTGATCTTTTTCCTTTAATCATTTGTGACTTTTCAGAATGTCATATAGTTGATATCATTGTTTTTGATATCTTACAGTGTAGCTATCTCACTGAGCAATTAATTTTGAACCAAAACTATCTCACTTAGCAATTAATATGCACCCAATGCCTTCCATGGAAGGATCTTTTCTTTTAGTACTAAAATGTATGCTCTTGTCTACATCTACCTGAGCTTATCCAAATCGCGGAGTGAAAATTATTACTGACTAAGGATATTGCACTCCTGTTGAAGTTTAAGAAAATACTTATTTAGGTTCCATAAATATCCATATTTAGCATGTTTTTGAGTAGATGAATATTATGAAAACTCCTTTGTATAGATAGCAAAATAAACAGTTCTACATTATATTGCAAGGCATGTTTAATTTTGCAATTAACATGTACAGTTGCTGAACTGTCTTGCACAGAAGCTGCATCATTTTGCATTTCAATCAACAATAAATCAGATAGTGTGGCTCTTATATTCAGAAGCACTTTGTATTGTCAGCATTCTACATCATTGCCTTTCTAAACGGTTTGTAGAGGCATCTCAACGTTATAATTTACAATTTCCTGCTGACATATGGTATGAAGCCTATTTTCATATTCTTCTTTGATCTCATCTTGTTTGAGCGATAGTGTCTGTTAAGGTCTTTGGCATATTGTTTGTTTACCAAGTATGTTATTTATTTTGTTTTATTAAATTTGAATATTCTTTTGTTTATATTGAAGAAGAGGACTTTACAAGACATGTCATTAGTAAATATGCTTTCTAGTCTATGACTTGTTTATCTACAAGTCTGACAGCATTTTTTGAGGAACTTAGAATCTTAGTTTAAAGATATACAACTTAATTCTTACTTTCATGCTTTTGGTGCTTTATCTAAAATGTAATCAACAGATGTAAGAATTATATATTTTCTGATTTCTTCTAGAAATTTGATAATTTTGTAATTTATAATTATATTTGTGATCCGTTTATAATTTTTGTGAGAAATATAGTGAATATCTTCATACATTTTTGATACAGGGAAATCTAGTTGAGTCCTTTGCAGAGATAGTCTGTTCCCAACTTGTTTGTGTTTCTCTTTCCTAAAGGGCAGTTAAAGATATATGCCTATTTTTGAGTCTCTATTTGTTTCCTATCGATATGATTCTATGCATCTATTTTTATTATAGCAATTATGATTAATATTGACCTGTCACGATAAGATAGAGAACAAAACTTGATACACAGATCATTTCAACATATGCTATGATTATTGCACTCTAAATAATGATAAAATTACTGAAAATAATTTCTGCTTAAATATGTGAAGAAAACAGGCATATTATGAAAACATTACAAATGCAAGATTCTTCAACTTTTTATATCTGAGAACTGGTACCTGTCTACATATGAATCCATGGACTAATAATGATAACTACTAAGGTAAACTGTTAGTTTCGGAGTTGTCTACACCTGTGATCCAGTACTGATCATATCCATTAGCTGAAGACTGACATAATGAACTATTAAAATATAAATTATACTAAGATATCCCCCAAATTTATAATTTCTATGGTTTAAGGTATAATACAAATAACGAATTGATGCAAATATTCACATTATTTTATGTATGCAAATTTGTGACTAGACATTGAGGTTTGATGAATTTCAGAAAACACAGAGATAGTTATTTAATATGCTGCCATCTGAATTGGACAGATGTGAAGTTGTTCTCGAAGCATATGTTGAAGCTTAAGCCCTTTTTATGCCTTAATTTCACGCTTTCCTTGATGCATAGTTTATACAGAAAGCAATCTGGCACACTGCAAGTGTATCAAGTTCTCAAGAAAGATTAAACTTATACTTAGTAAAAACTAAATCAAGAAGCCCATAACTACATCATGGCCTATTTCTATGAATGTTTTAGTTATAGTTTCCATATGGATAATACATCTCTATCCCAGTAAATCATTTATCTACTTATCTGTACTTCATTGCTTTGCAGTCATATACTTTGCTCAATATCTTCAGTGTTGTGAAAGTCATATTTTCTCCCACATCTTTCTGTAGGTTACATATAAGTTTCTGCCATCTTTTTATTTTTTAAAAATTTTTCTAATTTATTTGACTTATTAAAATCAAAAAGTAATATGCTCATGTCATATCATCACTATTCAGTTTATATTTTGTCACCTATGTGTTATTGCTCTTCAACTCCCCTTGCACATGTGTTTGGAGATCTTTTCATCAACCAACTGACATACAAATACTTTCCATGTCCTACAACACTATGCAGTAGATTGCGTACATCAGAATACCTTAGTCCAGTAAATATTAGCATAAAATTATTAGGATTCAGACATTCTCTAAACTTGGGCCAGATTAATAATACAGCCAGTAGGGTGCGTGCCATGCCTGCAGCAGATGTGCTCACCTGAGATTGGTCCCTGCTATCCATGCTGTCTCCTCAAGCACTGCCAGGATTATTTTCTGAGTGCTGAGCTAGGAGCAAGCCTGGAGCATTACCAGGTGAGGCCCAAAAACAGAAATAAAAAAACAGCAACAACAAAAAAAAGATATTTTATAACAAATTCAATGCCACTTTTCATTAGAAAGTTATGGAAAAATCTCATAATATCATTTCAGTTTGCATTTATATTTCCTGACCACATTTCCTGAATATATGTGGTCCTGTTATTAGTTTTATTTTAGAATATAATTAAATTGACATATTTTCATATCTGTTTGGATACCTTAATCCTTAAGCCGCCTGGAGCCTACAAACTTCCCTTTCTTATCTTTCCCATGGTGTTCACTTTATTGAAACAACCAGAACAATTCTCTGTAGGAAATCTTTCAATATGACTCAACTTTATTGCTTTCTCATAGTTATGTGTAACTCCTATACCTACCATATTGCCAACAAATAGAACTCAGGGTCAAAAGGTGTAAATTTTCTGACAAATACAGGTGATAACTTGTACCAATCAGCTGTAACAACACTCTACTTCATCCCTACCAAATTTAATAACATATTTATGGGTGACTATAAGTATCTGGTAATCTTCCCTAAATAGGTTACCACTAGACTTTCCACAAAAGAAAATCTGGTGAAAGTTGTATCCTTTGACCAGGCCTACGGACCACTACCTCCCTCACTTGCCAGAGGTCTAATCAGTAAAACTTCTAATCTAGTTTAAAAGATTCTGCCCAGAGACTGGTGATAGGCTTGTGTTTGAGATCTTGCTGCCTACTTTGACTCATAAATGTAGCAAGTGAATTTTATTTTTCCAAAAATCTGTGTTCTGTAATTGACTTTAGGGTAGAAAGTGCAAGAAAGATCAGTGTTAGATGTTACTATGAGTTTTTCATTAAATGAAATAGAACACTTTTGTAATTTTTTTCTTACAGAAGTATTCTTTTGTTTTCTGAGGGTCTTTACTAAGTGTTGATAATTTCCTAGTATTTTCTGTTTGTTCAGTGTCCAAGAGTTATCCATTAAAGATAACTCTTGAGTTATCTTGAGAGTTATCTTGAGTTAAGAAAGATTTTCCTTTCTTCGCTCTGCACTGCACTCAGGAATTACTCTTGGCAGTGCTCGAGGGACCATATGGGATGCTGGGGATCAAACCCGGCCGGCATGGGCTGGCTGCGTGCAAGGCAAATACCCTACCCGCTTGGCTATCACTCCCGTCCCCAGATTTTCCTTTCTTATGTTCTTCCCTCCTTTTCTCTTCCTATCTTCTTTTTTTAATAATATAGAAGGATGACCATTGTAAAAAGGAATTGAAGAGGAGAATTTGCATAACACAGATGCATCCTTATGTTGTTCTTATAGAAGGAACTTATAGAAGTTGATGATATGCAATTAGATTTTCTTAAATATAGCCGAGGACTTTCAGAATCTGCAGATGGAACCTGCTTATCATTCTTAAGGCATGTATACTTTTGCTTAAAACTCAATCACAGGAAGCTAGTAATTTATAGCTTCCTAATACATGCCAGTTTATTTAGATATTTTAATTATGTCTCACTAGAAGTAAATTGTAAATAAATATATCATTATAAAAAAGTTCCATGAAAAAGTATTTTGTTTCTTATGTAACATACATGATTCAAAAGTACCTAAGCTTATGTAACTCTATAGGATCCTAATCAGATCACATAACTGAAAGTCATCCTTATTTGTAAGACTGAAAGCTATTGTGTCACATAAATTACTGGCCAGGATTTTTACTAATGCTCTTAAATGTGCACAGAATTTTATACAGTAAATAATTAAGATGTTTCAAGAGCAACTTATTCAATGTAAAATTTGATTTGTTAGTTTTGCTAAGGAGGATGGAGGTATCTATTTACTTACTAAGAAAACACAGATTGTGACACTATGCATTATTTTACTTACTTGATTATGATGTTAATTTGTGTTATAAGCATTATAGATACTCTGGGGCTACTTCAATTATTTTTTTTTTTTTTGCTTTTTGGGTCACACCTGGCAATGCTCAGGGGTTTCTCCTGGCTCTGCACTCAGGAATAACTCCTGGCGGTGCTCGGGGGACCATATGGGATGCCGGGGATCGAACCCGGGCCGGCATGGGCCGGCTGCGTGCAAGGCAAACGCCCTACACGCTGGGCTATCTCTCCGACCCCTACTTCAATTATTCTTAAGAATTTTAGTATATGCTTTATTAAAGGACTTTACATATTTTGTTTCTTAATATGTTTTGTTCCAAAAGTTATGCTTTTTGCTACCAGCAGACTGTCAGTATAAGAACTTGTATGAATATTTAAATAACATGTTGTTGAGTGATGATTATAAAATTTAGAGAAATTTTTTTATCATAATCTTCACATTCAACTTTTATATATGCATATCTGTGCTAAGCACAAATTAAAAACGTTCCATTGTTTTAAGAACAGAATTAAATTTTTTGTTTGTTTTTTGGACACACCAGAGGTTATTAGGTTGCCTGAGACTCGCACCTTGCCACATTGGTGAATGAGCTCTGGAGTTCTTGAAGACAGGTGTTCTTTTGTGTATTTCTTTTCGTTCAGCATTTTTTGCACAATCGTGGAGGTTCTAAACCAGTCGGTTGTATTATTCATTGATATCGTCAATGATGGTATCTTCCCATGTTGCCGCAATGGTGCCAAAGAGTTCCCAGTTGGTGGTCATTCTGGGAGTTACCTTCTTAAATTTGAAACCCTTTGTCCATGTTGCATGAAATAGAATTTTGCACAAAGGAGATGGTGGTCTGATCTGTCTTTGGAATTTTGGGACAACAGTGACATCAGTCAAGCAAATCAGTCAGTTGAATATGATGTAGTCAATTTCATTGTGAAACTGTCCACCAGGAGATTCCCATGTCCAATGTTTCGCTTCAGCCTTCTGGAACTGGGAGTTCTCACGAATGGTCTTGGTGGACATGATGAACTCAGATAGTCTCTCACCCTGTTTGTTCCATTCTAGGCCATGGGTCATGATGTGGATTTCTTCTACCGATCTTCTCGGTCCTATCTTGGAATTAAAGTGTCCTATCTAGGCTAACATCCAAGCTTTCAAAGCAGTGCAGAGAAGCATTAAAGGAAGATCTCAAAAACAGAGTAGCAGAAATACTGGTTGATGCAGCAGAAGCCAGGAAAAGCATTCAGAACGCCCCGCCTGTCTTTCGCCAACTATAAGACCAAGATGACTTCCCTCTGATGTCCTGATGGATCTGTCACATCTTACAGAAAGGCAATGGAGAAGATCATACATGACTTGTACTCAGATATCTTTGATAGCCATGTCCACCTGGCCCACATACCAAATTCCACAGGATGAATATGTCGTTCCCAACATTCTCTCTTCTAAATCCGATATGCCATTTTGTCAGTAAAGAAGCTAACAGCACCAGGCCCAAACAAAGTCAGACCCAGACGCCTGAAGAATCTGCCATCAGCACTCATCAGTACACTGGCTCAGCTCTTCACACGCTACCTGTCTGAATGCAAGTTGCCCTCCCAATGGAAAACAAGCAGTTTTCTACTGTTCAAGAAGGGATACATCCACGACATTGGTAACTATCACCCCATCGCCTGTTGTCTGTAATCTACAAGACTCAAGTCATCCTGAAAAAGATGGGCAGAACATTAGATGAAGGACAACCATGCGAGCAAGCTGGCTTCCGAAAAGGATTCAGCACAATCGACAATATCCATATGGTAACCAAGCTCATTGAGGTTTGTAGGGGAGTACAAGATGCCACTCTATCTCACATTCATTGATGACTATGTTGAGATCGAAGTGGTAGTTGAAGTCCTAGCCAAACAGGGTGTTCAAACCCAATACATCAAGATCCTTCATGAACAGTATTACCGATTCACCACCAGGATCTCACCCTTCTACAAAGAAATGATCATTAATGTCAAAAGAGGGGTTCAGCGGGGTAATTCCATTTCACCGAAACTCTCCAGTGCCACCCTCGAGAACATCATGCGACAATTAGAATGGGAAAAAAATGGGAATGAAGATAGACGGTCAGCAACTACACCACCTCCACTTTGCTGATGACTTCGTTCTAATAACACCAAACATTAGCCAAGTGGCACAAATGTTGGCTGACTTCAACTGAGAATGTGGAAAGATAGGTCTACAGCTGAATCTCAACAAAATAATGTTCATGAAAAAATGAACTAGTTCCAGAGGCCCCATTCACTCTCAACAGAATATCTCCGAATGCAGCAGCTATGTGTACCTACGTCAAGTTGTCAACATGATGAATGACCTAAAACCTGAGCTGCGCATGAGGAAGAGAGTGGCATGGAATGCCTTCAAGAGCATTGAAGCTAAAAGGACAAAGAACTCCAGCTCTGGGCAAATTTCTTCAACTCCACAGTTTTCCCTGCATTAACATACACCTCAGAGACCTGGGCCCTATGAAAGCAGGATGAGAACACTACTCGGCTCTGCCAAAGAGAATTCAAAAGAGTTTTGCTTGGAATATCACACTTCACTCAAGTGAGAGAAAGAATCCGGAGTTCTGACCTCCATCAACGATCCAGAGTCAGGGACGCTGTCTCGTTTGCCCAGGCATAGAAAATCAGATGGACTGGACATGGAATAAGATTTGGAGATGACCGCTCAACTAGAGCTGTTACCAACTCAATCCCATGGCACATCAAAAGATCATGTGGCCACCCACCTACAAGATGGTCAGACTTCTTCGTCAAGACTCTGGATGAACGGTTTGAGGCTCTTTTATTCCTGAAGCAAGCAGATGCCATTGGGCTACACTGGAATATGTTAGGGTAAAATGGGAATGTTACTGGTGCCTGCTAGAGCAAATCGATGAATAATGGGATGTCAAGTGATCAAGCGATCAAGTGACCAGAGGTTGTACCTAGCTCTACATCAGGAATCCCCTCCTGGGGCGGGAGAGATTGTACCTCCTGCAGATTCTTGGGGACTATAAGGGATATAAGGATTAAACCTGGTTGGCCACATGATTGGTAAACACCCTACCTACTCTAATATTGTTCTGTCTCAAGAAATTAATTTTTCAACATGTGACTTTCACGATCTACTTTTTTAAAAATCATTTCTGAATCCCGAATATTTTCTTACATCTATACATTTTAGAATTGTCTTTATGCTGGTCATAGTCTGCCTAGTCTGCTAAAATAACAGAGGTAAAGAGAAAGAGCATTCTCTGTAGAAGCTCTCAAGCTAATAAATAAAGCACCGGTCCCCAGAGTACTGAGTCAGGTGAAATGTTCTAAAAGTTTTGAAAAGACAGAGCAAGCCCTGCCTCCATAAATCGACCTTCCTCTTGAGGTCATCCAAAATGTTGTGCTCACTGCAGGAACATCCTAAAGATAAAGGCAAAAGAGAATGCTCTTCAGGCTGCATTTTTTTTTGTTTTTATGCCTAGAGAGCTCTTTCATAAAACTACAATAAGCTAAGCAATAAATGAACATTTTAGATCAAGAGATATTGATTTGATAGTACCTAAGATTTGCTCATAGAAATGTAAGATTGTAATGAAGCACAAATATGTCTTCATAGTAAATAAATGCATTGGGTAAAACTAAGAAATAATTACGGGTGCCTCAGTGTCATAAAATTAGTACACTTGTATGGAATTTCTTTCGACAAAATTATTTGAACTGCAGAGCAGCACAACACTGTAGTACTGCTATTATTTTAGTTGTGTTGGGGTCACATCTGGATGTGCTCAGGGATCACTCCTGGAGGTGGTCAGAGTGAGAGAGGTCTGAGATCAAACGGTCAAATTGAGAAAAGTTTTTGAATCTAAGGGAGAGAGTGGAAGGGAAAAGGAAGCAGGTGGCTCATTAAAGAAGGGCTTTCCAGAAGTATTTCAAAGAAAGGCAGAAACCTCCTCCTCATTTATACCTTTCTAACAAGAAGGGATGTGTATGAGAGAGTATTTCTATATCATGTTGCAAGAATGTGGGCCATTAACAAGGGCAGCGGATGCTGAGATTGTTTCTAGTGTCTAGATCAGCTGGGCTTAGGTCATCCAGGTTATCATATAGGCCCAGACTCCAACTGGGCCGAACTTGTGACTTTCCAAGTCTTATATTCCATTTAAGGCCAAATGATAAATCTGTTCTAAATATAAAAAAATAAAATGAGTTATTGTCTGTATTAGGTATGTTAGAATGTGAACATAGTTGGAAATTTAGAATAGGGAAGAAATAAATCTGCAAACACAAGTTTCTCTTTACCAGAAAAGGGTTAATTTTACAGCAGGGACATGGGGGCTGGAATGTGGCTCCATGTGAAAAGAAAAGAGATATTTGCATATTCAAGGGCTCATTAAGGGGATAGTATTTATTGTTTGGGGAAGACCTGATCTCCTATTCTCTCTTTAGGGGAAGCAGAGTTTAAAATTACCTAACAGTAATGCCTTTGTTTATTTTTTACCTTCCTTGATAATCTCACTTAATGTACTATTTCTTTCCAACTTTCTTTACAAACTCATTTGCCCTGGTTGAAGGCATTGAAGATGACATCTGAGTCAGCTGGAGGATTCGCTCCTTACTGAGTGATTCATTTTTCAATCGGATGCGAGTTTGATTATTTGACTGCTGAAAGCCAGAGAGGTCCAGAATGATTTCTGCTGTGACCCAGAGTGATTGTAATGACTGAAATGGTCTCGAGGACAAGTGGGAATATGAAAATAAGAGAATATTGACTCTTACTGTTGGAAAAAATATTGTATGAACCTAAATCAGCACATAAGACTTATCTAAGAGTTAGGCTGGAAAGTCACAGAGACGAAGCACTTCATGTTCAGAGACTCCACTGCTCGGACAAACGCCAAATTAAGTGTAACAAAAGTAGACATCAACAGGTCCAATCTTATCTCATTGTCAGCCCACATTAGCGAAATGTTGGGGTCATCTTGGGAAAACTATATATAAATTGAATTGGCAGAGGAGGATTTATGCATTTTGCCCACATCATTCTCTGAGACATGAACTTCTATCATTATTGTTGGTTTTGTCTGGATCTTTGTCTTCGATATTTTCTTACTTTAGGATATCTGCTTGTGATGTGTCCTTGCTCTTTCCAATCTGGAAAAACCAATGTATCTCTCTGACTCTCTCTCTTCTCTCCCTCTCTCTCTCTGTTGCTTTTACTCTCTCCTCTTCAGAATAACCTGGTTTTACTTCATTATCAATATCCTGAAATTCTTTTCTGTGAGAAAGTGTGTGTAGAATTTAGGACTAACTTTATATTTACATATATATGTATATATGCATATACATATATGTGTGTGTACACATATATGTATATACATGAAATCAGTATATATATGAAGTATGTCCTTTCATATATATGACTATGTATAAATATATATAATTTTATATATAGGAATACATATATAAATTCATATATATATACATACATACATATAAATTATTCTCTCCATCCTGAGGCAGGGTTACTGAAAAATTGTGTGAAAGGATCATTTTCCACAATAGGCAGAACAAGTAGAACCGTCAAACCCTGGTGTCATCTAATGACTACTCGTGGGGCTGATGAGATAGAAGGTCCATGCCATACAGGTGCTCATGCACTCTCATTAGTCCTAGATTATCCAAGCACTTCCTAGGTGACCCCGATGGAGAGAGAGACAAGCAGTAGATTTCTTTCTCGACATTACAGTCTCTTTTCTACAACTTCCCTCCATTTATATCAAGAAGACCATATATCATGAATGTCTGTTCACAGTTTAAAAGGATGATGTAATTATTTTACTTTTTCAGAAAAGCAATACTACTTAAAAGTTGGAAATAGCATTACTTCTCATTTATAATCTTCAAATTTCCAAATATTAATATTGAAAACCTAAGAAGGGACAAGGGTACAATGATCACTTTAGTGATCACTTTAGTGCAAATGAAACAAATGGCCATAAGTACATAAATAAATGAATAGTTCCACTCAAGAGAGTGATAGCTTGAATCCTTTTTATATTTAGCTCAAAGTAAATGTTGCTCTTTTCCCTTCTTTCATGGTTCCCCAAAAGCCCACATCCCTTCTGGATAGATCTTTGTAGTCACACAACTGAGACAATATATGAATACAAACAAAGATGGTTAGTGGAGCAGTTTAGAGTGATTTTTTATATAGAAAAAAGAAAGAACTGTGTGAAAAGCATTATCATGCTCCAAGTATGACAGGAGCTCTCCTGACAAATTTCCTTTCAAATTTCTCCCAAAAGGGGACATTTCCAAAATTTTCAATATAAAATTATTGCACTTGTTAAGTAAAAATTATTAAAATTAAGCTAAAATATTTGCTGAATGACTTTGTGTCCAGTGTGTAAGCAGTCATGAATCTGCTTTTAGAAGCTATAACAAATATTATCATCTTAGTAATGTTAATGTGAAAGTAGATTTTCCTGTGTTGGTGGTTCTTGAAATTGTATGAAACACTTACTAACAAAATTTGAACTTACACTTACTTTTAAGTTAGTTTATTGTAACAATGGTTCTGGGTCCCTTCCCAAATATCCAGGTCTCTCTTATACCCATGAGTGACATCCCAGTCCTGTCCTTGGTGTTGCCTGTCCCATGAATGATTTCCCTGTGCTGTCCCATGCAGTGTACTCTCCTCCTATGAACAATGGCCAGGTTCTTCTGCTGCATGTTCTCTCTGACCTGTGCACTCTTTCCAAGACTCTGGTAGTTGCCACATGCATGAGGGTGAGATCATTGTTTTCTGAACCTGTCTCTGGAACTCACAGCTGTACCCTAGTCATTCTGTCTTGGCTTTCCTTAGTCTCCAGACAGGGACCTGTGCACTTGGGGTGCTCAATTTTGTGCTCAATATCTTGCCACTACCTGGGAAACCTGAGCCCTGCCTATACCTGAGCTATCCTGGGCATCTGAGCCCTCCCAGTACCTGAGTTATGCTGGGTCTCCTAGCCTTGAATTTACCTGCCCTTAACTGGCCCTGTGTGGCCACCTGTAAGCCTTGTGTCTGGACATGCTGCCCTGCCTGATCCTGGGAGTGAGTCCAGAGAGCATGTGCTGAGAGAGAGGGATGGGGAGAGGGAAAGAGATGAGAATGCATGTTTCCTCTTATCTGCTGCCAAATTCCATACCCAGCCATCTTGTTCTACGTTCTGATTGGCTACCTGTCCCATAGACTGAGATTTAAAGTCACCTGGAGCTCCGCACCTTAGCACATTCTGAATCACTAGTAGCAGTGAAACAGTTGGTAAACCTACTTGTCCTAGACTACCATGAAGTACATGGTACTCTGTTTAGAAATTCTTATTACAAGGAAATGTATGTTATTAAATGCATTGGTTAAAGTACTACAAAGTATAGGGGAGATTCAAAAAATGAATTGTCCCATTTAAAAAAAATGAAAGAATGAAAAAAAAAATTCCAGTATTTAAAGGAAGAAGAAATTGAAATATTTCTAATTTTTACTAAAGATAAAATTTTAATATATTTTCATTCATAAGATCATTGTTAAGAATGTGTACTGTATTAATAACCTGAGTGAATCCTTTCAGTCAGACAAAATGATTCAATTCAATGAAACAAATTAAAATACATGGAAGGCTGATAATATCCAAGTACTCATGACTGAGTTTGTATAGAGAGGCAGGCCTTTTTTGTAAACAATGGTGTGATCATGAGCCCATAGAGCTGATTGAATTCTAATTTTTTAAATAGGGGTAAAAATTGCATTGAAAATTACTTAGATTTTTCAAAAAGCAAAATTATCCAGACTCTTCTATCATTATAGTCTGAAGGCTGTCAAAATATTGTACTCAAATAAGGTGAGTCATGAAGATAAAAGAAAAAGGACTGTTCTCGGAGAGTCAAGAATAGTTGGTGGCAGAACATCTTTTTTGGGAATGATAGTGTGCCTAATTAAGGAAGATTACCAGTCAATAGCCAGGAGGGATGCCATGATAGACTGCAGCATTTTTTAGGGGATTCTAATCAGAACTGTGATGAATCAGTCACGCACTTTCCATTTTAAGTAAAAAGTATATATATTCAAAGAAGGTTATTTTGGCTCAATATTAGTACTCTAGTGAGTGTAAACGGGGCTGTGTGGAGTGGGAACATAGAGATGACTTCCAACTGGATGGATGTTGAGACTATAGCTAGATCTTAGGTTTTGAGCGTGATGCTGTCTAAGGAAGAGAATTGCTTAGTGTTGACTTGGGGGGCCTGAAAATATATTGCACATGGAAGAAATAGATTCAAATCATATTTCCCAAAGCAAAAACAAAGGAAGCTGCTATAAAATATTGGCACACATTGACTCTTCACTTTATGTTGAAACTAAGGTGAAATTTGACATTTAACATTTTCTCTTCCCCAGAGCAAGGGGTATGATACATATGGCAGAGCTTATGCTCGAGTCACTTTGGGGTACCAGTTATCATATAGCAATATAGTGTTAGTGATCTAACTGTGATCGGCTGCTGTTGCAGGACTCCTCTAAGAGCCTCTGCATCTGCTCTGAATTGCCTCCTGCAAATCACTTCGTAGATGGGGGTAGTCTAAATGTGGCAGTTTACCTGACCATGTATTCTGTACTAGCTGGCATAAATATTCTCTCATGTTACCACAATCATCATGGGACTGGCTAGATTTTACCAGCATATTTGCCTGGCCACATTGGATCCCTAAGTAATTAGACCAGAGAGAAATGCTGTTTGCCTCCAAGCAAGCAAGCATGGCTCCCTGATAACTCAAAGGCAACCAAAATACAAAACTACTGTGAAGTAGACAAGACTTGTGAATGCTTGGAGAAATATTTAACTGGCATTAGTATTAGTCTTTGGTACAGAGACATGCCATCTCAGAAACCCCCTTCTCTACCCTATAAAGGCTTTTCCAGGCAGATCTTGGCTCAAGACATTAGCATATAAAAATACATTAGGTGAGGTGCTGGGAGAAATTACCTGAGGGCATTTGACCCGTCCCTGCCAGGGGAAGTTACATTTAGCTTACAGCTCCTCCCAGCTCTGCTAGGAGGCTTTGAATTAGCTCTGGGTCCCTGTAAACAGCCAGAAGGCCTCCTGAAGTTGCTACATTTCTATACAGCTATTTTCCTGTTTTCATCTCTAGATAGCCCAGCCCAGAATGGACTGGGCTGGGGAGTTTGGGCAGATTTCTAGCTATAAAATAAGCTGCAAGAAGAAAGCAGCTCTCTTTTTTTCCCCACCCTTTTGCCATTTCAGCTTCCCTTGGCATTTTGCTTCTCCATCCTCTCCATTCTCTGTTGGGTCTCAACACGTGGTGGCAGCCATCTTGGTCTACACCTGGCTGGGGCCTAGCTGGGAACTCAGAGTCCAGAGGTTTTCCCTGCTCTTGGATTGTATATTGGAACCTGTGATAGTAAAATCCTTTTAAAACTGCATCGGATTCCTGAGTCTTCATCCATTCCCCACCAGCTTTGGAGGTAGAAGGGAACTTGCTTCCCGGCACTGTTGGGGACCCTGGCTGTGTCCCCGACAGGCTGTGCCATATCCACTGAACTGTTTCTCTTGATACAGGCCTAAAGTTTTTGATATTGGATTTATTCAACATTTTTTTTTAGCCGAACAAAAAATGAGAACAGAAGTGGCAGCACTGCAATTCCATGAAGAGGTTTAAGAAGCACTTTTGGTAACGTCTGGCTCTGTTAAACAACTGTGAGACATCACACCTTAGGGAAAGTGTATCATCAGTACAGAGGTACACTTTCAGCTTGGACTCCGGAATTTGAGGACAAAGGACTGACATGAATATAACACAAAAGAGAATCAACTTAAAAGTTCCTTTGATCCCTGGCTAAGAAAAAGAGATATTTTGAAAGCAACTGAGATTTGGGTGATTCCAGGGAGGGTGTTTGCCTTGCAAGTGGCTCACCCAGGTTTAATCCCTAGCCTCCCATATGTTCCCCCAAGCATGGCCAGGAACAATTCCTGATTACAGAGCCAAGAGTAACCCCTGAGCATCACTGTGTGTGACCCCAAAAAGCAAATTAATTGTAAATTAAAAAATTCAATGAACAAATAATTTACAATCTGTAAATATAACTCAGAAGACCGGAATGAGTTGAAATCAACGTTTATTCCCCATAGTTTCATATTTTGCTGGGCACTTCCAGGAGTAATCTGAGCATGAACAGACAGTAGTTCATGAGCACTGTCGGTCATGGCACTAAAACAGAAAAAATAAAGTTAATTTTATATTATATAAAATCTGGGACAAATAGAAACATTACTGTCACCCGCTCAAGCAAATCAATGAATAACAGGATGTCAATTGATCAAGTGATCAAGTGATATAAAATCTCCCTCATGGAAGAACTCATTTTGCTCTCTCTGCATTATTTATTATATAAGAAACTTTTTAAAAAAGTGAGATGCAAATGATTATTCTAAGTACAACCCATATACAAGCTGAAGTTCTCTACACATAATGAAAAGTGATTTTGAACATTGGATCAAGATCCAGTGCTAGAAATGTACTATATGTGCTGAATAATAGTATGCCCAAACATTGACTAAATTTTTCCAAATTTCTGAAAGGTTATTTATTGTAAATGTTTTACTCAGATGTATTAGGGTAATATTATACTATACTCTATATTAGGCATTAAAATGAAAAATATAGTTTTTCCTGCCTCCAAATAGAATAGGTTAATAGCACATAGGCATGGCAATATTTTTAAGGAAAAATGTAAGTGAAAGAAGAAAAAAAAAAGTTTAATAGCATTTCAAAAAATATATAAACTAGAGGAGAAAAAATTAAAAAACATAGACCACAAAAGATATGGGTTTGAATGTTGCTCATACATCTACTATGACATATTCTCAGGAATAAATCAATTTCAACAATGTGAACTTAAACATCACAGTCTATAAAGTGCACATATAAAATTACTTTAAAGCTTATTGTAAACATTAAGCTACATATCTATGTGTGCCTAGTGGTTTACATACACTCAATTTCAATTATAGATGCTATTTTCATTGAGTAATGGATTAGAGCAAGAAAGTAAGACATGTTTTGATACAATAAAGGAGATATTGTTATAATAGACAGCCTGGATCATTGAAGCCACCCTGCAGCAGTTTCTTTTCAATCCGGTCCAGGTATGCTGAACCAGAGACTCTCATACATGGGGCAGAGCAGCTCCCTTGCTCTCCCTGTGCCCAGCTGCTTGTGAGGCGCCCAGTAGGCATGGCCGGTTCTAGCTCTGGCCTGCCACCCCATAGAGCCTCACAACAAGCCAGACCACCCTTCCCTACTGCATGGTGCCCGCCATTTACCACATCCGGACTTCCCTCTTGTAACAACTCCACCCAGCAGATCATGGCCCGGCTCGCGGCCGCGCAGTTTATCTATAAATGCTTTATTTAGAGGTGACTACAACAGTGTGCCACCCGCATGGCAAGTCTCGCAAGCTGCTCGTGTTGTATTTGATATGCCAAATACCAGTAACATTTATATTAGGTCATTCCCATGACCTAATATAATGGTTTGAGGCTCTTTATGTTCCTGAAGCAAGCAGATGCCTTTGGGTTGTACTAGCATGAGACAGGACATATGGAGATATTACTGGTGCCCGCTCTAGCAAATAGATGATTAACGGGAAGATTGTGATTGTGATTGTTATAATAATGGAGACATTGCTATAATATTTTATGGAATAAAAATGTTTCCAGATCCTAAAAAAGAAGAGTAAGATCTGTGGATAATTTTACTCTTCTCTAAGTAAGAAAAGCTTGAAAATTTTGTCGATAACCCTGATCATATGTGATGGGGGTGAGGAGGGTCCGTGGGACCCTGGTGGAGTGAAGTAGGCTTTTAATGATAGGTGTAGTGTTGGAATGATGTGTGCATGAAATATTAAAATTATTGTAAGTCTTGTTATTTCAATACAAGTGGTTTTAAAAAAAAGGAATGAGGGGCCGGAGTGATAGTCCAGCGGGTAGGGTGTTTGTCTTGCACACGGCCGGCTCAAGCCGGTCTGGGTTCGATCCCTGGCATCCCATGTGGTCCCCCGAGCACCACCAGGAGTAATTCCTGAGTACAGAGCCAGGAGAAACCCCTGAGCATTGCCGGTGTGACCCAAAAAGCAAAAAATAATAATAAAATAAAATAAAAATTTTAAAAAAAGGAATGAAAAGTGTTGAATTCGTAGTTATAGTTTTCTCTGCATTGGAGTGACTTAAGGCACTAATAAGAATTGTCTGGGAAAATAATCTCGGCAGAAGTCCCAGCATAGAGTAAATGGCAAATTCTCAACTTCTTGCAGAACTACATTCTGTGACTTTTTGTGAGTCATAGCAAAGGCCCCCAAATCAATAAAAAGTAAATAGCACTGCTTCTGTTATTTAAGTATCAAGAATAACCTCAAGCAGTAAAATAATATATGCAGTCTTATTTAAAAAATCCTAGAATTTATGTATTATTAATTTTTAATCAGGCATAATTCTACTGTTCTGTTTTATTTTATGAATATGCATGGATTATAAATGAGTTATTGTTGATATCCTGAATATGGAACAAATCCTTTACTACAAAATCCTTTGCACATAAGAGATTCAGAATGTTGAATATAGAAAGTTATCTAATATGAAAGATGTTTAAAAAAAAGAGATTTCTCTCTAGTTTAAAATGAAAAAAAAAGAGGCAGGAAAAACAAAGGCTATAAACCTGGGCTCTCCATCTGTCTACTGAGCAGGGCCTCAGCAGTTAATATGACATAGGTTGCCGTAAGTTTGTGGAATAGTTGTCATGGCAACTATATTTCTATGCATCACTGCTTGTAAGGGATGAGGAGCAGGAAAGAGAAAAGTTTCCTTGTCAAACTGTACAAGAAAAAATATTTCCCATGTGTACTTCTGCACTTAGTTGCTATCACTGTCTAATCTGATTCATATCATTAGATCTTTTAATATTAACTACTATTACTTAAGCAACATATTTGAAATAGTGTTAATGTTTATGGTACTAATATAAAATCGTTCACCTTACCACCACATCACCCTCCACCAATGTCCTCATGTTACTTTTCTACACCTGTTCCTTCCAGCCTAATCACAGCCCCTTTGAACCCTTGTTCAGTAAACTGTTTCAGAATAGCCAATGGTTTGCTATCATTAATACTGTGTATTCTTCTCAGATTTTATATGTACCAGAAGTGAGTGATACCATCTGAATTTGTATCCTTATGATTTACTTCTATAGAAATAACTTGTATATTGATTAAGATGACAGTCACACTAGTTTACTCAACTTTCCAAATTCTTGAATCTGTATATGTAATCTGCTTTATCTGTTATGTCATATGCATCTTTGTTCTAAGAAAGATTGTAACCTAAAACAAATTATCTATATAAAAAAGTTTTGTCACATTTTGTTGTTGGAAGAAACTAATATGGGATTTTAATAGTTTCTGAGCCATAAATTGTAAAGTGTAAGAGTATAGTTTTTAATTTTTCAGATTTTGAGCATACTTGAAGCAAATGTAGAATAACTACTGGGAATCGTTATAATGTACTATTTTCCAGGCAGTAGGAAGCAATAGGAAGTTTTGATGTACTATTGCCCAGCACTAAACAGATATAAGAAATGTGGCGGCCGTGCATTTAGCTGTGGAGCCAACTTTCATGTGCTTTGTCTTTTTACTCTATAAGTGAAAAATCTAATTTCTGAAAATAAAATGCTTATAACTACACATTTTCCTTTTCAGTAAAATGATATGAAATTTGGAAAAAACATAAGGTTAAATTTTTCTGTCATCTTTTCCAGAAAGAAAGAACAAAAGCATGTAGGTTTAACCATGCATGTGAGATCCAAAAGTATATCTGAATTTTACTAAGCAACTTTATAAAATCTGAAATGAGAGCAAAATATTTTAAACCCTTAGTTGACAGTAGAAGTTAATCTGATTACTATTCCTCAAAAATGTGAATCTGGTGCCAGAGAAATAGCACAGGGGAAGGGCTTTTGCTTTGCACACGGCTGACCCAGGTTTGATCCCCGGCATCCCATATGGTCTCCTGAGCACTGCCAGGAGTAATTCCTGAGTGCAGAGCCAGGAGTAACCCCTGAGCATCGCCAGGTGTGACCCAAAAAAGCAAAAAGAAAAAAAAAGTGAATCTATCTCTATTCCTGTGTGTATTCTAAAGTAAAGGTCATAGTAAATTACAAAAATAAATGAAGAAATTTGTCCTTCATGAGCCTATTATGCACTCAGTCAAATAATAAGTTTAGTGACGAATACTAGTGTCCTTTATTCTGATAGTAAAAATAAGATGCATTCTTGTATTACTAAATGATGAAAAGATTAAATAATACGTATGGGTGATTTTAAGATGAAATAATAAATGAAATACAAACATTAAATCACATTTTCCTATAAGACAACAAGGAGACTTAATCTTCATATACATTGAGAATAGTAGAGAAGTGTTCTTTGCTTACTGGCAATTATGCTTATGAAAAACATAGACTGAGGGAGAGCTACTGTCTCAGAATAAAACAGGTGGATGATTTAAAATATTTGAGTAGTTTTTCAAGTATAGAAAATTTCAGTGTGACTTTGTGAAGAAAGTGAAAAACAGTGATGCTAAATCTTTATTTGTCAAATATATGTGATGAGAACGGTATCAGACACGATATGGAATTATACAAAGGATAAGTTATTGGAATAGATGAGCCTAATGCTTTGATTAGGAGCATTTCTATAGAGTTTTTTTTATCAGAGATAGTACAACAGGTAGAAATTGCATAGCCAACCCGGATTTGATGTTCAGTACCCCATAAGGTCCCCACAACTCCACCAATAGTAAACTGTGAATGTAAAGTCAAGAGTAAGCCCCAAGCATAGACAAATGTACTGTAAACCTCCCTAAATAAAAAATAAGTAATAAATAACATTTCTTATCTATAGACTTCAAAAATCCTGAAAATATGTCAAAAGATTAGTGTATTAAATTTTATAATGCCATTAAATGGCAGTTATGTAATGAACACCATTTATTAGTGTCTCAAAATATAAAGATTTCAACAATAAATGTAATTGTTTTCAATAATTCCAATAATCAGGGCATTATATTGAAAGCAGTATTCATGTATATAGAATAATTTAATAGCCACTCGGTTTTACCATCTATATATTCATTAAGTTTTATGCTGTATAATTCTATATTTGAAGGTGCAATTCCATACTGTTCTTATTTCACTGTGGCTATTGAAAATTCAGCATTAGTGTTGAAAGTCTATCATGTAGATTTTGTTGCATTTAAGTTGTATGTCTTTACTACGCTGCCATATAAGAGTACTGTGCTTGTTTTTTTTAATATTTTCTTATACCACCGTGAAATATACAATTACAAAGATGTTCATGTTTGGATTTAGGTCATACAATGTTCCAGCACCCATCCATCCACCAATGCCCGTTTCCCACCACCAATGTCCCCGATTCCCACCTCTGTCCCCTAACCTGCCTCTATGGCAGGTTCTTTATCTCTTTCTCTTTCTCTCCTCTATTTCTCTCTTCCTTCCTGTATACATTGTAGATTACAATACATACATTTAGAGGTTATCATGTGCATCATTTTGCCTGTATTTAATGCTCAGTTCTAGGTTGTTAGCACTTTCGACAATTATTAGCACACTGTTCCATTCTCTGTCTTACATAACCTCTAACGCCCACACGTTTGTGGTAATTTCTGCCTTTGGAAAAGACCTCCTGATCCAAGTTTCGCCAGACCTTGGATATTGGTATCAGAATATGTATACATATATATATATATTACATATACATAAATATGTACATATACATGTACATATCATAATATGTATATATATATATTTATGTCATGCAAATAAATGCAGTCATTCTGTAATTGTCTTTTTTCTTCTGGCTAATTTCACTCAACATGATCCTCTCAATATCCATCCATTTATAAGTAAATTTCATAACTTCATTTTTCCTAACAACATAGTATTCCATTGTGCACATGTACCAAAGTTTCTTTATCCAGTTCAGTTCTTGGGCACACTGGTTGTTTCCAGGTTCTGGCCATTGTGAACAGTGCTGCTATGAAAATAAAAGTGCAGATGGTGTTTCTGCTGTGTGTTTTTGGCTTCCCAGGGTATATTCCCAGGAGTGGTATGGCTGGGTCAAATGATAGCTAAATTTCTAATCTTTGGAGGAATGTCCATATTGTTTTCCAAAAAGGCTGTACTAGTTGACATTCCCACCACAATGGATGAGAGTCCCTTTCTCCCTGCATCCACACACCGGAATTTGTTGTCCTTGCTCTTTTGGGTATGTGCCAGTCTCTGTGGTGTGAGATGATATCTCATTATTGTTTTGATTTGCATCTCTCTGATGATCAGTGATGAAGAGCATTTTTTTTCATATGCCTTTTGGCCATTCGAATTTCTTCCTTGTCAAAGTTTCTGTTCATTTCTTCTTCCCATTTTTTTTTTTTTTTTTTGCTTTTTGGGTCACACCCAGCAATGCTCAGGGGTTTCTCCTGGCTCTGCACTCAGGAATTACTCCTGGCGGTGGTCGGGGACCATATGGGATGCCGGGAATCGAACCCAGGCCAGCATAGGCCGGCCGCGTGCAAGGCAAACGCCCTACCCGCTAGGCTATCGCCTCCGGCCCCTTCTTCCCATTTTTTGATGGAGTTGGCTGTTTTCTTCTTGCAAAGTTCTGCCGGTGCCTGATATATCCTGAATATTAACCCCTTATCACATGGTATTGGGTGAATATTCTTTTCCATTTTGTGGACTGTCTTTGTATCTTGTTCACTATTTCTTTTGAGGTGCAGAAGCTTTTTTAGTTTCATGTAGTCTCATATGTTTATCTTTTCTTCTAGTTGCTTTGTTAGTGGTGTTTTGCCTTTGAAGATGCCTTTAGCTTCAATGTCGTAGAGGTCTTTTCCTATATTTTCTTCAACGTAATTTAAGGATTCAGCTCTGATATTGAGATCTTTAATCCATTTTGATCTGATTTTTTGTACATGGTGTTAGACAGAGGTTCAAATTCATTTTTTTTGCATGTCGCTGCCCAGTTTTCCCAGCACCACTTGTTAAAGAGGCTTTCCTTGCTCCATTTTGGACTCTTTGCACCTTTATCAAAGATTAAATGATCTTTGATAAATATCATTTATGAAATGGAGAACACAATCCCTGCTCATGGATGAAGAGACTCATCATTGTCAAAATGGTAATACTCCCTAGTGCTTTGTACAGATTCATTGTGGTCCCTAAAAATATACCCATGGCATTCTTCAAAGAAATTGACCAAACACTCCTGAAATTTGTATGGAATAATAAACCCCCATGGCTAGCTAAAGCAATCCTTGGGAAAAAGATGATGGGAGGCATCACCTTCCCCAATTTCAAACTGTACTACAAAGCAGTAGTAATTAAAACAGTGTGGTACTGGAATAAAAACAGACTTGTGGACCTATGGAATACAATTGAGTATCCTGACACTCATCCTCAAACACAAGAGCACTGTGTTTTAATGTGTCTTTTAATTTGTTACTTATAATGTGTATCTTTTATTATCCCTAACAATTTCTTAATATTTCTAAAACTCCTTATTTTTCTTCCCTATAAATTTCAAATTGCATATTAAAACATTTTTCATTATCATTATTTATTTTCTTTGTAATTAGATTCATAATAATTTCAAAGTCATTGCTACCACCAGGAGGAATTCCTGAGTGCAAGTTTCCAGGAGAAACCTCTGAGCATTGTCGGGTGTGATCCTCCCAAAAGGAAGAAAAGAAAAAACAAAGTCGTTGCTATTTTCTTTTTAAATTTAGATGCTAATTAATGTGCATTAGACTTTATAAATGCAATTATTATTTGACTCACTTCTTACATCTGATATTTTATTTCATACTAAGCCAGATTCTTGCTGAATGGCCCTCTTCCCAATGAATGGAGATGTTACTGACACCCGCTCGAGCAAATTGATGCACAATGGGAACACAAGTGACAAGTGACTTAGCCAGAAATATAGGGAAGTGGGGGCCGGAGCGATAGCCCAGCAGGTAGGGCATTTGCCTTGCAGGTGGCCGGCCTGTGCCGGCCCGGGTTCAAATCCCTCCCGACATCCCATATGATCCCCCGAGCACTACCAGGAGTAATTCCTGAGTGCAGAGCCAGGAGAAACCCCTGAGCATTGCTGGGTGTAACCCAAAAAGCAAAAAAAAAAAAGAAAAGAAAAAGAAAAGAAATATAGGGAAGAATATATGATATATTTACTTCATCTTCCCAGAAATAAGTCTGGCCTTATTTTTAAAAAAACCATAAAAAGTACATCAGTATATCTACCCTGGTACATGATTTTCTGCCTGTATTTTGTTAATCCATCCATAGCTTTCACCTTTTTATTTTTTTTGATTGGGTCACACCTAGCAATGCTTAGTGGATATTTCTAGCTAACTGAAGATTGTTCCTGGGTTGCCTGAAGAACCATGTTTTGTGGGGATGCTGCTTGTCCTCCTACAAGCAAAACACACACTCCATCCCTTTGAGCTGTGCCATCTCATGCTATGATGTAAGTAAGTCTCTGTCTTATGTCTATAAGTCTCTGGATGAGCATAACTGGTCCAGATTGAAAAAAAATGCTGCATTTTTTTTTCAATCGGGCCCAGGAATGCTGATCTAGAGACTTAAGACATGGGGCAGAGCTGCTCCTTGCTCTCCCTGTGCCCAGCCACTCACGAGGCACCCGGTGAGGGATGGCAGGTTCTAGCCCTGGCCCGCCACCCCAGCATCCCTCCCAACAAGCCAGACCACTCCCCCACTCCATGAGGGCCGCCATCTTCCACATCGGACTTCCACCTCATCAGAAATCCACCCAGCAGCAGATGAGTCTATCACAGCCCGGCTTGCCCGGCCGCTTGAGGCCGCACGGTTCATCAATAAATGCTGTATTTAGAGGTGACTACAAGAGTATGCCATCCACACTGCAAGCCTGGCAAGCTGCCCATGTCGTATTTGATATGCCAAATACCAGTAACAATCATATTAGGTCATTCCCATGACCTAATATATTTGTCTGAGGCTCTTTATGTTCTTGGAGCAAGCAGATGCCCTTGGGCTCTACTACCATGAGACAGGGAATATGGAGATATTACTGGTGCCCACATGAGCAAATAGATGATGAACAGGAAGATAGTGATAGTGATAGTGATAGGCGAAACTATTATGGACAGAGAGAAAGAAGCGAGCCTGGCAAGCTACCTGTGTCGTATTTGATATGCCAAATGCCAATAACAATTATATACCTCATTTCCATGACCTGATGGGATGGTTTGAGGCTCTTTATGTTCCTGGAGCAAGCAGATGCCCTTGGGCTCTATTAACATGAGACAGGACATATGGAGATGTTACTGGTGCGGACTCGAGCAAATCGATGATGAACAGGAAGACAGTGATACAGTGATACTTTTTACTATGAACAGTCTTCATACGTCCTTAGGAAACTGTGCTTTTTACCCCTTTTTTGCAGGGGGCACACCTGGGGATGCTCATGGGTTACTCCTTTTTTTTTTCTCAGGAATTACTTCTGGCAGTGATCAGGGGACCATATGGGATGCCAGGAATGGAACTCAGGCCGGCCATTTGCAAGGCAAATGCCCTAGCTGCTGTGCTATCATTCTGGCCTCCCTTTTTTTCTTTTCTTTTTTATTAAACACCTCATGCTTTACAAAGTGTTTTAAGCATTTAGTGTTCCAACGCTACCACTATGACCTTTCTTCCACCAATATGACCAGTTTCCTTCCCAATCCCAACCTCCCCCTTAGGCACATAACAGATTTACTGTACTCTGCTATGCCAGCAAAACTTTAAGAACTAGCAAAAAACTGTGCTTTGAGAACTTGCAATGTATTCTCCATTCTGATGGTGTTTCATTTGTTCCCCTCCACTTTACAACACATTTCTCTCAGGTATTGCCACTGCTCTCCCTCACTGCATTTAGATCTTTTCTCAGATGGAACGTCCTAGATTGACTCATTCCTCTGCCTATAATAACAAGTTACTTTGGTAACTTCCTTTCTCCAAAGCTTGTTTATTTTCTGATAGAAGTTGTAAAATAGTTCACACCCCAAAACCGAAATTAATTTAATTTGTTGAATTAAATTATTTAAAGTCTTCAAATTCACCTAAAAAGGAGAAAGAAATATTTTCATCTCTCTTCTAATATTTTATTAAAAAATACCTATTGGCAAGGTGAATGACTAGCATTAACTGCTTTACTTTACATTTTGAAAATATAATTAGTATTTTCAAACATATAAATATGTTGATCTCATATTTACCTATGAAAAAATATGTTCTCTTTTATAAACTAATTTAATTAGGCTTCTATTTGAAAACATTTCATATCTTTTGCTATTGACAACTTGGAATTGTATTTTAATATTAATATTATGACCTGATTTTCATTTTACTTTCATTATTAGAAAGAATACTTTATAGGGGCCGGAGTGATAGTCCAGTGGGTAGGGCAATTGCCTTGCATGTAACCAACCTGGATTCGATCCCTGGCATCCCATATGGTCCCCATGCAGTGTCAGGAGTGATTCCTGAGTGCAGAGCCAGGAGTAACCCTGAACATCGATGGGTGTGACCCACAAAACAAAAAAAAAAAAAAAAAAAAACAAAGAATACTTTATATACTTATGCCTGTCGAGATACAGGAACAAAAGGTCAGTTTTTAAATTTCCTGCATACAAAAGTCCTGAAATTGAATTACATACATACCCGAGCACTATTTCCAGATTGGATTATAAGTCACCATTTAGACTGGGTGGGAGAACTGTCATTTAGTGTTATGTGAGCAAAGTTTTTACATAAAAAGGAAAATAGCAAGTCTTCAATCTCATGGTGTTAACTACAGTAAGTCATTTTGAAAATCTTTACACACACAGCACAGCATATTTTTTGAGTGATAACACATAAGCAAATCAATACACAATTCAAAGGATGCAGAATTGAGTCATATCCATTATTTAAGAGGCAACAGTTCTTTATCTAAGGTATTTGTCCAAGGGCAATGCTGGATTACTTTCACTTGACCACTTGATCACTTGACATCCCTTTATTCATTTCCTCAAGCGGGAGCCAGTAACATTTTCATTTGACCCTATCACGTGCCAGTGTAACCCAATGGCATCTGGTTGTTTCAGGAATTGGATTACTTGCTGGATTACTTTAAAAAATAATTTGACAAAAGAACCTTTTTGTTTCTATGGAAGTAAGAGATGGCAAGTTTTACAGCTTAAAAATGTAAGAACTATTCTGTTACAATGAAACTGAATGTGAATACATACACATACACACATACAATATTAAATCATAAAATAATTTGGTAGATACCAGAGGGCAGAAGGGTGTTGGGAGTGGTAAAAATGAAAAAGAACTTAATTGCTAGGGGGTAGATAAAACATAAATTTGACAATCTTCATAATTTGGATTATACTGATATTGATGGATTATATTGCACAACTGAATCTAATATAGTGTTATATATGAATGCTGCTTCAGTAAAAATAAAACATATTACAAATGCAAACAAAATGATCTATGACAAAATACAATAAATCATGGAAAATTTCATTTTTATGTTTTAACTAGCACAATTTATTCATTTTGAGTCTCTACTTCATTTCTCCTGTGCTCAGCTGGTCATGAGGCACCCAGGAGGGAGGGCGGTTTCTAGCCCTGGCCCACCATCCCAATAGAGACTTGTAAGAAGCCAGAGGAACCCCCCCCACACCATGAGGGCAGGCATTTTCAACATCTGGACTCCATAGCTCATCAGAGCTCCACCCAAGAGGAAAGCCAATGTCAAGCCCTGCTTATCAGAGTCCCACCCTACAGTGAAGACTATTTCAAGCCCAGGTATGCCCGATCCAGAGACTCAGATTCACGGGACAGAGTTGCTACTGGCTCTCCCTGAGCTCAGCTGATCATGAGGCACCCGGGAGGAAGGCAGGTTCTAGCCCTGGCCTGCCATCCCAACAGTGCCTCTCAAGAAGCCAGAGGAACCCCAACATCATGAGGGCTGCCGCTTTCAAAATCCAGACTCCACAGCTTGTCAGAACTCCACCTAAGAGAAAGCCCATCTCTCTCCATTGATTCATTAGTAAATACAAGAGATGAGAGCCTGCTACTGAGAGTATACCTACCACCTGCACGGCAGAGCCTGGCAAACACTCTGTGCCGTATTTGATATGCCATAAACCAGTAACAATTATAGACCTCATCCCCTGACCTGAAGGAATGATCTGAAGCTCTTCGTGATCCTGGAGTGAGCAGATACCCTTGAGCTACACTAGCATGCAACAGGACATATGGAGATGTTACTGGTGACTGCTAGAACAAATCGATGAACAACGGGAAGACAAGTGATACAAATGGTACAAGTGATTTATTCATCATTTAGATTTTACTGGTTCATTATTAGTTTACAATCTTGAGAAATTCAGGGATTTTTTGTTTATTTTTTTCACCACACTCAAAGGTGGTTAAGGTTTACTCCTACTGGTTTCAAGAGACTTTGTGGGTTGCTGGGGTTAGATCCCAAGCTCACTAAGCTCCAATGCAAATACTCTACTTACTGAACTCTCTGCAGCCCCTGAAATGTCAGGATTTCAATATGCATGTAATGTCACCACCACTATAAAGACTCTGGTGCCATTTCAACCTACAATACTTTCCTTTACTCATTCCACAGCCCGGATCATCCACACCCACCCTGCAGCAGTTTTTCTTTAATCCGGCCCAGGTATGCTGAACCAGAGACTCTCAGACATGGGGCAGAGCTGCTCCTTGCTCTCCCCTCGTGCCCAGCCACTCATGAGGCGCCCGGGAGGCATGGCAGGTTGTAGCCCTGGCCTGCCAAACCAACAGAGCCTCACAACAAGCCAGACCACCCCCTGACTCCATGGTGGCCGCCATCTTCCACGTCCAGACTTCCCTCTTGTCACAACTCCACCCAGCAGACCAGACTATCACAGCCCGGCTCGCGCAGCCCCCTGGCGGCCGTACACTTCATCAATAAATGCTTTATTCACAGGTGACTACAAGAGTATGCCACCCGCACGGCAAGCCTGGCAAGCTGCTCGTGTCGTATTTGATATGCCAAATGCCAGTAACATTTATATTAGGTCATTCCCATGACCTAATATAATGATTTGAGGCTCTTTATGTTCCTGAGCAAGCGGATGCCTTTGGATTCTACTAGCATGAGACAGGACATATGGAGATATTACTGGTGCCCGCTCTAGCAAATAGATGATGAACGGGAAGATAGTGATTGTGATAGTGACTTATTCCTTACAAATGTTTCCTTTCTTCCTATGATACCTGCCATAGATTTTAGCAAGACTCACGATCACGATCACGATCTTCCCGTTAATCATCTATTTGCTAGAGCGGCACCAGTAATATCTCAATATGTCCTGTCACATGCTGTAGAGCCAAGGGCATTGGCTTGGTACAGGAACATAAAGAGCTCTCAAACCATTATATTAGGTCATGAGAATGATCTAATATAATTGTTACTGGCATTTGGCATATCAAATACAACACGAGCAGCTTGCTAGGCTTGCCGTATGGAGGCATACTCTATAAATACCTCCAAATAAAGCCTTTATTGATGAACCGGTGCCGCGCAAGCCAGGCTGTGATGGGCTGGTCGGCTGGGTGGAGTTCTGATGAGAGGGAAGTCCAATGTGGAAAATGGCGGCGCCCATGGAGTGGGTGGGGGTCGCCTGGCTTGTTGTGAGGTTCTGCCGGGTGGTGGGCCAAGGCTGGAACCCACCATGCCTCCCAACTGCCTCATGAATGGCTGGGCACAGGGAGAGCAAGGAACCGCTCTGCCCCATGTCTGAGAGTCTCTCTTAGTCTGTCTACGGCCATACCACCCTGAACGCGCCCGATCTCGCCTGATCTTAGCAAGACTAGGAGTTAATATTCCCGTTCTTATAATTTGTGCCAGTTTATTTTCTTTGATTATTCATAATGTAGTTAAGAATGAAACCATCTAGGAATTATAATCCCATACTTATTTCAGCTGGTCTAATCAAAAATAAATTTCAAGTCATTATTTTCTGATAGTGAAATTCTTCAACTGCTAACATTCATTTAACCATTTGGCACATAATTATAAGAATAACTTTACCTGTTATTCTTATAACAAATAAGAAAAAATAAACTCACTATTAATTAAAATTCATTTTAAAAAGAAAAGAAAAGCAAATCAAAATATAACACAAGAAATTCCCTTTAAATTTCTGAGGTTAGGCAGATTGTGTTTATTTTTGAAGCTTTTTGATGGTTGACGGTCTGACATAGAAAAAGACTGGGTCCCCTGGGATGAAACTAGAGCCACACAGACCCTGCAAGCACCCCATGGTGTATTTGATGTGCCAAAACAGTAACAATAATGGACCTCATTCTCAATGAATGGTGACATTACTGGCACTTGCTCTAGAAAATCGATGAACAATGGGAAGACAAGTGACAAGACAAGTGATGTATATATATTTAATCTACTTTGAAGGAAATTTATTGAATAATGATGGAGCTGTTCATAGTACTTTTCTTCTTTTGCCAAACCAAATGTTTCACTATACTTCTCTCAATTTGGAATGGCTGTTCTGTACAATTTCTTCTTAACTTAAGAACTAGTGCTCGAATTTCAGATTAGTAGAGAGAATTCCCTCTACCAACTTAAACCAAATGTAGAGTTTATTTCTGAAAATGGTCTTATTTATGAAGTTGTCCTCAATATTCAACAGTTTCTTTAGGTTTATTTTCTAGGTAAGTTGTTTTACTGGATGTTATGTCTCTGTTCTTTGTCTCAAAGGTTGCATCTCTTCTATGGCAGGGCAAATTTACTATTAAATGTATATTTAGTTTGGTCGAGAAATCAGAAGAACGGAACGTTCTAAACAGAACACTGTGAAAAGAAGGGCAAACATGTCTTGTGTTTTTTCTGCAGGGTGCTAGTTATTTCCCCTATTTTAAATATGGGGAAACTAGGAAAACACAGTGGAGGACTATGTGGTGGGATTTTGCATTATTTCATTTAAGGCTCTGGAAAATAAAGATAGTCTCCCCAGCTTACAAAGGGAGAGCAATTATCTTCAAAGATAAATAACACTTTAAGATTCTATCAATAGAGTCAAGAATTCTAATTCTAGACTCATTTTCAGGTTCATCTCACATCACAGCCCATTTTTATAGTGATGTTCATAGTGGTACAACCCAATGCTGAAGCAACAATTTTGTATTATTTCCATACCACTGTTGTCTAAAGCTGAATTTCTCAATTTATTCTTGTGCTGGTCTTCTTGCAACACTTTTTACCTTTCTAATGCCTCTGGTCCTTATTGGTTTGCCCCCTTGTATCATGGTGTGGCATTTACACAACAGTCATTTATAGTCACCTAGAAATAGGAAAAATATTTGCATAGGAGATTATAAATATAACAGTCAATGAATTGTTTATTTTCCTATGGACCTTTAAACTCCACTGTCCTAATAGAAACCATACATCTGACTTAATGAGCTGAATGCATAGTAATCTATTGTCTGAAATATTTGCAATGCTGTTGTTTCTTCAAAACAAAATTTCTTAGACTAAATTAGTAAAAAGCATGCAAAAACTTAGCTCAATTAGCTTAATTTTTAAATAGAAAATAGGTCCTAACTTTTATTTTTTGTATGAAATGGGAAAACTTATGTTATTTTTAATGATAAACATCAAACCAAAGTATCGCATACAAGATAAGAACATTACTGATATACCACACACCAACTAAAAAATTACATTTGTAGGTTTGAAAATGTGATTAAGAGAGTTATAAGAATATACAGGAAAGAACTGCTAAATAATGAAAAAGATTTCCATCTCTGAAACAATTCTTTTATTTCTATTTCTAAATATAGGGGGGAAGCACTTCATTATTTCTTGACTTTTAATTTAAAAAATCCTCTGTTTGAAAAACAAAAATGCAAATATTCATCATTATTTCTTATCAAAATAACAGTTTTCTTTTAAAAAAACCTATACGATTTTTAAAAAGTGAATCATTATTTTTGACAAATAATATACTTTTCCTTGAAAGAAGATCTAAGTTTGAGAAAAAAAATCAGCAATTGTCACATTTAAGATGTCTAGCAATCATTTAACCTTGATCAGAATTACTAATAAAACATTAATGTTTCCCCAAATCAGCTGAGAAATTAATTGTGGCCAATTCATTTGCATTCAAGCCATCTGTTGAAGAGCAAATCATCATCATCAATAATGTACATGCCATAAATGTAATAAATTAAAGCAGTGTAATTATTAGCATAAAGTAAATATATAATTTATTGCATACTATGGGCTATAAATAAACTATAACCTTGCAATAATTTATTTATACAGAAATTGATTATTTTACATTAGTTTTATAAATACTACATTAACCTTTTTTAGTTTTATAACAAGGCTAAATATAAGAAAGGAATATATTTTTTCTCCAGTTTACATATAAAGAAAATGAGACCAAGATAAATGTCTTTTCTACATAACATGACTTGGAATACAAATGTGTTATTGTTTTGTTGTTATGTGTAATTACTTGATCACACATATTATTCTACTTTATAACTACTGACAATATTAGTATGAAAATTAAAACTCCAAAACATAGATTAAAATGGGAGAAAAAGAGTCATAAGGTAGGATAATCGATACTTCATTTTGAATCTGGCAAATATTTTTCTAAAATGTGAAATGTAGAATTTAAACTACAAATAATTACTGCCTTAACTTTTACTGTGCTTTAACTTTGATACTTTTAATTTATTGTTTAATTTGATACATGATGAAAGAAAATCTATTTTAGCTTTATAATTCTAAAACTAATAATATTACACACTCAAAGTTTAAAGGTCACTTTTGTTGATCTCTATGTTATCAGAAGGAAACCTTTTGGTTGAAACTAGCTTGTGTTTCATGAAATATTCATACATTTTTCCAGAGAATTTCTTCCATTTTAAAGAGTTCTTTCCATAAAATTTTTCTTCAAATGCCAGAACCTGCCTCTGTATTAAACTTTTATTTAGGGAGTAAAAGTTTTATAAGGTTTAAGATGATAAAATATTAAAACAAAGGTTGCAATTCTGATATGTTCAGTTAAAAGAAGAGAGTTGAACAGACTTCCTGATTTTTTTTCCTTTTTTACTCTTATTCTCTTTATAAAAAGTATTATAATGGAAATATGTTGTATCACTGTCTCCGCCACGTTGCCTGGGCGTACATCTCCATATGACCTGTCTCGGTAGCGGGCCCTGCTCGATCCAGGACATAAAGAGCCCGCCTCCATTGGTCATGGGAATGAGGTATTGTTACTGGTATCTGGCATATCAAATACGACGGTTGCTTGCCAGGCTCTTCCGCAGGTGCATATCTTGTAGTCATCTCAAATCGAGGCATTTATTGATGAACGCGCTGCCGCTGGGGCGTGGTGGTGGCGGTGCTGGTGGTCTGCGGGGGGAGTCGGATGTGGAAATGGGAGGGGTCCTCTGGAGTGGGAGGGTCGTCTGGCTTGTTGTGAGGCTCTGCTGGGGTGGTGGGGCGGGCCGGACCTGCCCCCCTCCTGGGCCCTCTGATCGGCGGGACGTGAGGAGTCGTGCGCTCGGTGTCATACTTTAGAAATTCCCAATGTTGAAATAATGACTTATCGTGTATCATTACTGAAATTCCAAGAATCAGTTAAATAAGTACCAAGAAGGCCACATACTACAGTGACTTGAACTACTTATTAATTTTTATGAATATCTAACTTTCATTATGATCATTTGAATTTCTCATCTCTAGTCTATGCACTATGAGAATAAGATTTTTGGTCACAAAGATATATGGTGACTTTGTAAATATTAACATCAGATAGAAATACAAATTTTTTTTCATAGTTTTCAATGTTTTATCTGTGTCAATCTCACCATTTTGAAAGAATTTAATTAGATTCCTGGCAGTAATTATTATCTTTAGAAAGCCTGATCTAAACTTTTGTAATTGACTTTAGCAATAAACAAATCTTTCTCTGACATCAAACAATAAAGTGTGAATAAGAAATTAAACTGGCTGTTCTAGAAAGTCAACTGTACAACAATGAATTCCAACAGTGGTTGAAATATAAACACATATAACGGAGAAAGATAACATATGTGTCTATGTCACAGATGCCTACAAAACAAATTGTGGGAGCAAGTTGTATGAATGGTGTGCAAAGAATTAGTAAATAAATTTCTCAGTTAAACTTTTGGAGTCTGAAAGGCATTGTTAAGGTTACATAATTGTCATATGTAACTATTTAATAGTATTTATTTAAACATAATTAGCCACACTGTGGCTAATTTCCTAAAAAAATAAAATCTTATCACCACTTAATTGCATTTAATTTTTATCTCTATGGAAATAAAAATAAATGGCATAGATTTGCATAGTTTATATATAATTTCATTCCATTCAAATTTTAATTGCGAATTTTTTTCAATTTAGTTATTATGAAATTACAAAGTTACTCGTGTTTGGTTTCAGACATACTGTGTTTCTGCACCCGGCACGCAAGCAGTGTCCATTTCCCTCCCCGATGTTCCTCACCCAACCCCATTTGCTTCAGGACTCACAAGTCTGTTTCTATGAACAATAGCATTTCAAACATAACACTTGACTACCCAGGTTGAATGCTACCCTCCACCATAGATGTCGCCCCTTTTTTGTTCTATTTTGGATTTTTAAATTGTTGTTTGGTGTGTGGACCACATTCTGAGATGCTTAAGGCCTACTATTGGCTCTGAGCTTCTGGAAGGGCTCAGAGGATCATATGGGCTTCCAGTGGTCAAACCTGAGTTAACTGTGCCAGACAAATGCCTTACCTGCTTTACAATCATTCTAGCCCCTGGACTTTAGTTTTGATCATGAAAACATTTCATGTTATTCTAGAGTTCTTTCTACACAGTGTCTTTCAGTAATAACTATATATTTTGAGAAAAACCAAGAGATAATAGACACTCACTTTAAACAATGCATGAATACTTCCAACAAAAAGGCAAGCACTTATGCAAACATTAATGAATTAAACTTATCAGTAAAAGGAAGAAATGTGAACATTGACATCGTTTATAAGAGGAACTGAGTTGCACATCAATTGCCCGAGTGTGTGAAATGGGAGACAATAATTGAATATGTAACTGAAAAATTTTTGGAGTTTTCCTATACCTTATGTTTTGTCTGTTCTTGTTGACATTAAGAGTACTTGCAAAATTGTTTTATTATTTTGCCAGATTGCTGGTAAATTGCTAAGCCAATCTGCCCCTGCTTTGGTGAAATATAAAATAAGACTTCTACAACTGTTTTAGTATAAGAAAGAAACACTTTTAAAAAGAAAAAAAAACAAAAAATGCAATTAAAGTGATCACAGATATAGTATAATAGGTAGGACTCTGCCTTGCATGTGGCTGAACTGGAGTAAATTCCAGATAAAATAGGTAGGACTCTGCCTTGCCTGTGGCTGAACTGGAGTGGGGAGTTGGGGAAACATTGGGTTTCCCCAACTCCCGCCTCCAGAAATGATCCCTGAATGTAAAAGCAGGTGCCCTAAGTACTGCCAAATGTTGCCTCTGTGCCTCCTGAAATAAAGCTATCACTTCATTTTTTTTTACTTCATCAATAGCGATGTTAGTTTGTAGAAACTGTTATAACACTTTCAAAATAATTATTTATTTCTGGTACTCAAATAGCATTTTTCAGGACTCCTCCTGTCTCTGTAGTTAGGGATCCTTCCTGAAAGTGCATGGAGAATCATATGTGTTGCTGCAGTGAAAATAAAGTACCTTGTGTGGAGAAAAAATTCACCTGTACTAGCTCACTGGTCCTATTAAGACATATTTTTAAATTGATTATTATATAATAAATATTTGTGATAATCATGACTTCTAGGTTTCATATTATTTCTTGTCTCTTAGCATCCTTATATGTCAGTATATTTCAATATAGTTCATACCAAAATCCAAATTCCAAGTACATTAAAATATTTCTTATGCACAAAAATGTGTTTGCCTAGTCAACAGTGGAATTTAAAGTTAATGGAGCAATATGATATATGAGTTATCACTTCTGGTAATGTATATAGTTTTCATCACTCTTTTGAGGACATATATATCCCCTTTACTATGAATTTTTTTATCAATAAGCTTTCAATATGGGTACTATTGGGACTGAAAGACACAATCCTAAATGCTTGTTTTTCTCATATCTCCAGTAATTTTGTGCAGTTTTAGTGTAGCAGCTATCTTATAAAGAAGATTCCAAGTATTTGAGGGCAGCTAAAGTATAACAGAAGTAAATTAGCTATCTCCTTAATATAGAATGATATTAATCTGAGTCTTGCCATTAAGTTTAAACATAACAAAAATGTTTTTTGGTAAAAACCTATAATTTACCATGGCATGTTTTAATATTTATTACAGTTTAATATATTTTGAATATTTTGTATTCAATAGTTACTAAAATAAAATATCAAACCATATATTAAGAACAGAACAAAAATGGGTGAGAAGCTCAAAGGGCTTGAGCACATAGAGCTCTAAAGGATTAATATAAAATTAATACGAGAAAAAATAAACAGTACAAGATAAAATAAACTTTAATTTCATTCCATTTTAATAAAACTAAAAAAGTTCAATGAAAATAGTAGAGACACAAAAAACAGAGCCAAGTTGAGTAAAGTTTAATCAAAAATATGATTAGTATCTCTGCATACCAATCACATTGTAATGCCCATTCTTTGGTTAAGGTATGTATTTACTTATTCTAATTTCTAGGCCACACCTGGCAGTACTGAGGACTGTTCTCTGAGCTCCAGGCTTTGATCTCACAGATTACTTATTTCCAATAGCAGGGGACCATAGGTGTTGCCAAGTATTTAACCCAGGTTGTCAGATGCAAAGCAAATTCTGCCTCCTCTGCTATCTCTCTAACCCTGGCTATTTCATCTGAAAAAAATTATTAAACTAGTTTTAGAGAACAAAGATATTCTTAACAATGTCAACAATTCCTTCTTGATCCAAAATTTAACTGAATTAAATCCTAAGTGTACAGAATAAAAGTTTTTGGTAAAAGAAAAAAAGCTAATATTTTCAATAAATGTGTTTTGGGTTATTATTTTTCCTCTCCTTTTTGTATAGGACACTGAGTCTTAAAATCTTGTTGTGTTTAGTCATATTAGCTGTATTTCCTGTCAAGCCTTTTATTTTATATGTTGGGTCTCTCAATAGCAACATGTTTGCTTCTTTCAGCTATTGAATATCTGTCAATTACTTTTTAATTGAATCACCATGAGATAGATTACAAAGCTGTTCATGATTGGGTTTCACTCGTACAGTGTTCCAACACCCATCTCTCCACCAGCACACATTTCCCACTACCAATTGTCCCTAGTTTTTCTGCAACTATCCGCCACCTCCTGGTCCTCAATCTGCTTTTATGGCAGGTACTCCCTCTCTCTCTCTCTCTCTCTCTCTCTCTCTCTCTCTCCCTCTTTCCTCATGTATAATATCTCTTTACTTACTTTCAACTCTCAGTCAAGTTTAGCATACCATTTCCAACTATTATTGTCATACTCATCCTTTCTTTATCTGACCTTTAACTGTAGGTTCTGACTTTTCCTGTCAGAACAGGAAATGGTTTTGGAGATAGTGTGAGAGAGCAAACCCAAGGCCTCAGACATGGTAATCTGTAAAGTGCCTTCTTTCAAGAAAATGCTTCATAATCCTTATGCTTTCATTCTTTTTTACCTGGGGCCACTGGCCCTTGCATTATTAGGGAAAGCAGGTTGCTTGGAGATAGGTTATGGTGGGTTCAGGGACCACTCTGAGACATGTCCCTCACAGAGCAGGCCTGAAATTACTGTGCATGAGAGGCAGTAAGGAATTTTGTGACCTGGCTGGCAATGCTCTCCTTCCTGACCTAATATAACAATTAAATTTGCCATAAGTACAACTCAATTTGAATATTCTATAATTCCTATTGCTTATCTAAAAATGCTAAGCATAAGTCCAACACTGATTGTTCCTTTAAACAAACACTTCTGTGACTAAATATCTTTGAGAGACAGATGATTTTGTCTCAATATTAAATATTTACCCAATTCTATTTCATTTACAAGGAAGTCATTGTATATATAGAATCATGATAAGAATATAAATTTTAGTTTTTATCAAGAAATATTGCATTTCATTTCATAAAGTTTAATTGCAACACTTCCAGGTTTTTTTATGAGGATATGAGTGAAAATGACAATATAAACATAATCATACATAATTGCTCATTATTTACAATGATCAGCTCAGAATCACTTCAATAGTATAGTTGTGTATGATAATGTTTAGTGAGACCCCAGACAAAGAAACTATATTTATCTTAATGCTTAGTGCCATTTTGGTAGAAAATATCACCAGGTGCTTTGTATAATAGATGAATAAGGCAATAAATTGCTGTGTTGTCTGACATCTGTTGGAAGCACAATATCTGCAAAAAACCAGGGACATGTTTTATTAAATGTGCCAATTGCTGTGAATATAAATGTGGCAATCAAAAAAGGTGGTTGTATACTTTTTTTTCACAAACACTTGTGAAAGTTAAAGTGAATGAAAAGTTCATCTTTGCTATGATTAAACATTCTGAATTTCATATTCAAAGGTGAATAGTACTTAATGTTACATAGATTGAGGCATCATAACTTTTCTTTCAGAAAGTTCTACTCAGAAGTTCAAACTTTGCTTTTCTTCCTCTAAGATAATTCCATGTAGTTGAAGTGTGGTTTTTATTTTCCACATTAATTTATTTTGCTTTTTCAGTCTGACTTGGATTTTACCAGATTAATCAGTTCCCCTGATTGTTCATATTTCTATGGCTGTAAGATTTTCACTTTGCTTAATTTATTTATTAGGAACACACCAGGAGTTCTCAGGACTTATGCTCAGCTCTGTGCTCAGGAATTATTGCTAGTGGGCCCAGGAAAACATATGAGTTTATAACCTTTAGAGCGATACCAGGTGAGGTCAAGAGGTGATATACTGCTAGGCTGAATCCAGATCAGGCAAATGCAACACATATTTTCTTACTCCTACATTAACACTCCAGCCTCATTTTTAATTAATTTTGCTCAATTTTGAGTTGTAATTACCATAGAAACAAATGAATACATTGTCCTGATACTGTCAGGGGACCCCGGAGGCTCCATGACAGGCCCTTAACTCACACCAGCAGTAATCCTTGAATGAGAAACCAGGATTAACCCCTGAGTACTGCCTCATGTTAGCTAAAAAAAAAAAAAAAAAAAAAGAAAAAATGTACTCATTTCTAAGCTACTTACTTTGGGAGGCATTGAGGTATTGGCAGGGGTTTAATTGACCTCCTTTGGTGCCCAAATTCCCATTTTAATGTCCTATGCATCACTTTCTGAAAGAACTCATTCTCTGGCCCTGTTTCCAAAGTATGGCTACATTGAATAAAATTGATGGTTGTTGATTGTTGTCTCCATCTATCAGAATTATAACTACTAAATATAGAATTTATGGTATTATTATCTTAGAATTTCTGGACCTAAATGTTCACATGTCTAATGCAAGTACTGTAGAAAAAACTAATATTTATTCTCAAAAGAGTTAGTTATCATAAATGTAAGGCACTGGCCCTGATTTTCTCTCTTGAGTTCTGAAAGACATCACAGCCCAGGAACTATGTATTTGTTCAATGGTAACTGAGTATCAATAAAGTAAAGACATATCAGGTGATACAGACAGATGGTGTCAGAAGTCCCAGGATTACAATTAATATTCATTGCCTCATCAAAATTAAAATAAAGCCAATAAAATAAACAAATGAATGAATGAATGAGTGAATGAATGAATGAATAAATAAAAATAGATAAAAGGAAGGACAAACGTGTCAAATGCTGATAGGATTACTAGTAAACTAAGTTTTGCATTCCATAGTTATTATCTGGGGAAAATTAAAGCATTAATTAAAGACAATTATAAATATTTCTATTGACTTGTTAGAAAAAAATGTTTTTTCTAACTACAGACCATAGCATAATTATTCAAAATAAACAGTGAGTAACTAAACTAAATCAAATGACAAGAGAATTTATAATTTTGCCCTATGGTTAACCAGCTGTGATTTTTACTTTGTGCACTGTGAGTTTACACTCAAGCTTTGAGTTCTCAAGAGACAGCAGAAAATTAAAGCATGCTTTGGAAGTGTTAAATAAGAGAAATTATTAATTTACTCATTAAGTCTTCTTGCAAAGAGAGCAGAGCAAACCCCCACACCATGAGGTCAGTCATTCTCAACATCAGACTCCTTAGCTTCTCAAAGCTCTACCCAAGAGAAAGCCTGATTTTTCCCCATTGAGTTTCAACAGTAAATGCTTGAGATGAGAGCCTCCTACTGAGAGTGTACCACCTACATGACAGAGTCTGGCAAGCTACCCATGTTATATTTGATATGCCAAAAAACCAGTAACAATTATAGACCTCATTCCCATGACCTGAAAGAATGGTTTGAGGCTTTTCCTGTTCCTGGAGCAAGTGGATGCCCCTGGGGTATACTCGCTGCAACAGGACATATGGAAATATTACTGGTGCCCGCTTGAGCAAATGGATGAACAATGGGAAGAGAGTGATACAGTGATACAGAGAAATTTTATTTGTATATTTTATTTAATATTTAAAAGTCTAGCAAAATTTACTGGGAACCAACTACATGTGAGAAACAGTGTTAAAGCATGAGGCTATATATTTTAACAAGAAGATTTTAGGATATACATGAATAAAATATAGAAACAAAATATCTTAATGAATAATTAAACCCCAATTACTGACTTGGTAAAACATGAAAATGAATAGAATTTTTATTTAGGGCTACATCTACATAAACCACTTGTATCACTTGTCTTCCCGTTGTTTATCAATTTGCTTGAGTGGGCACCAGTAACATCTCCATATGTCCTGTCACATGCTAGTGTAGCCCAAGGGCAACTGCTCGCTCCAGGAGCATGAAGAGCCTCAAACCATTCCTTCAAGTCATGGGAATGAGGTATGTAAATGTTACTGATTTTGGCATATCAAATACGGAATGGGTAGCTTGCCAGGCTCTGCCATGTGGTTGGGATACTCTTGTAGTAGCATCACATCTCATGCCTGTATTGATGAACTGATGGGAAAAGATCAGCTTTTCTGCTGGGGGGGGGGCTCTGTGGAGTCTGGATGTTGAAAATGGAGGCCCTCATGTTGTGGGGGTTCCTCTGGCTTCTGCAAGACTCTGCTGGCATGGCAGGCAAGGGCTAGAACCCTCCTTCCCTCCTGGGCGCCTCATGATCAGCTGGGCACAGGGAGAGCCAGTTAATCACATCAACCACAAATTGGTTAAATCATAACTTCACATATTGTCTTTGTATTGGTCTTAGGTTGACAATTTTTTTTCAAAGCAGTAATAAAAGGTTTATTTCAAATCTTGATGCAACTATCACTATCACTATTTCTTCTTATTTCATGATGAACAGTATTTATTAAGCATGCTACAAAATAATACTAGTGTTCATTGTAATACTTAGAATTATAGTGATTAATTGGTGTGGCACATTAGGGTCTGTGTTTAAGTTTTTTAATTCCAATTTGTAGCCACAATTCATGTTATAGTATGCTAAGAATGCTAAATTTGTATTATAACAGAATAAACACCAATAATTTTGGTTTGAGGCCACACCTGGGACTGAGCAAGCGCTACCTCTGGCTCTATCCTCAGTTATCACTCTTGACAGTGTACAGTGGGTGTGGGGACATATAGGGTTCTGGGTATTGAATCTAGATGGACTGTGTGTAAGGAAAGCGCCTTCCTTTGTACCATCTCTAATGATCCCCAATGTCTAATTTATAAAATAATACACATTGAGTTTATAGTATCTTTTTTTTAGCCAGTTTATTTTTTTTTAATTTTTTTCTTTTTTGGGTTACACCCGGCGATGCTCAGGGGTTACTCCTGGCTCTTTGCTCAAGAATTGCTCTGGCAGTGCCTGGGGGAACATATGGGATGCTGGGGATCGAACCTGGGTCAGGCACGTGCAAGGCAAATGCCCTACCCACTGTGGTATTGCTCTTGCCCAGAGTTTATAATATCTTCTAATTACTTGGCATGAGGAAATAATTTTGGAAAAGCATGTTTCCACCTTAAATATTAGCACATTATAATTTTCACATTACTTAATTTTATGAACACAGTTAGTTGGACAAATCTCACTACACGTTCAACCAAATAGTAACAGAAAACCACGTTAATCAAACTCCTCAGGTAATCATTTCACATTACAACTTAGAATGAAAAAAATATATCATATACTAAGAATCGTTTGCATATTAATTAAATGCTCATATTAGTTCATACACTGAATTACTATTTTCTCATTTTATTTAGTGGTGGGCTTTGGACCACACTCAGATGCGCTTTATTCCTGACCGTATGCTTAAGGAACATTTCTGACAGTGCTAGCAAACCATTTGGAGTCTTAGAAATCAAACCTGGGTCAACTGCATCCAAAGCAAACACCCTGCCCTCTGCACTACCTCTCTCCAGCCTAGAAACAAAATTACTTATCGTGAATGTAACATTTTATTTTCCAGATGGCTTTTACACTTCTTAAATTGTTTTTTTTTTTAGAAAAATCAGTTCAGCATTTTATACTGCAGGCGGGGTGCTTGCCTTGCAAGCAGTGTAACTGTGATGGAAATTTGTACCCTATTTTGCTCCCCTGGGCACAAACAAAAGTAACCCTTGAATGTAGAGCAAGAAAAAAAATCCTGAGCACTGTCAGACATGGCCCCAAATACAAAGAAAATATATTTATATTTCAAATGGTTTTTTTACCAAAATTGTATGGTATATAATTTGTATGGTATATAATTTGTGCATTATAGTGATTTTTTGGGGGGAGGGGTGGACATACCTGGAGGGACTGTTATTCAGATCTTACTGAATCTGAAGTAAGATCAGATTACTTCAGATTCAGTAATCTGAATTACAGATTCAGATTTAGTTTAGAGGGATCACTTCTGGAAGGGCTCAGAGGATTACATATTTGCTCAGATATCAAATCTGGTTTGATCCTACATAAGTCAAGTGCCCTTCCTGCTCTACTATTGCTCTGGCTTTGATACAAATATTAATAGAGAATATTAAAGAAGGAGGTAGCAGGAGAGGATTATGGAAACTGCATTTTTGTTCAATTTTGTTAACTTAAATGGCTCTGAAATAAATCCAATTGATCAAAAAATAATGATATGACGGTAAATATTGTGAACTCCATTATAAGCACAATTTTTTAAATATATTCAATGAAACAGAATTCACACAAAACCTCTGCATATGTTCTGTGCCCTTTCTGTGATATTTACCTTGTTAGGTTTTGTGCATTTTATTTTTTCCAATGACTTCCTTCTCATTAAATAAACGGTCAAGTAGAATTCAGTCCATATTTATTAGTTTTTAAAATTTCTGTACTAGGAAATATGATATTAACCTATTCTTTACAGATCTCTTTTATGAGTCATACCTTACATAACAAATTCTGCATTTGTGTTGCTTAGTCTAATCTGAGAGAGGAAAGGTCTCTGCTATTCACTTTCTAATGAAGAAAATTAACTCAATATGTGCCAAAGCAGGAAATTATATCCATATTGTTAAACAACTTAAGCATCAGTAGTGATAGTCAAATTCTTTTACTCAAAGTTGACAATGAGAAAAGTAGATTTCTATCTTCCTCATTCTTAAAAAAGTATATGAGATTAGCAATTTAAAGATCTTAATAGTTATTTAAATATTCCATTAGATTTCAACTTTGAATTTAACCATAGAAAAATTGTGTTTGTACCACTGCTGAATTACTTTCAAACATTTATAGAAATGTAGCAATAAATATTTTAAAAATTTGAGTAAATTAAAGATCTGAGAGTTTAGTGAGCAATTTTACCCTTTTTCTCAAACAGTTTTCTAGAACATGAAAAGTCATTAGAGAGATCTGGGACCTTGTAAAGGTCAATTAACATTTGAGAGTCTTAGCCTCCTTGCCTTCTGATCTATAAAATGAGAATGTGAGTCCAACTAATCGAATTCACTGCCAGCTCCTCTAAATTTTAATGCCATTGCTCTGAGTGTACTGGCATCAACATGTTTCTTTTAATTATAAATTCATTTCATTTGGAACTATTTTACCAAAATAAAAACGAACACTTAAATGTACAAAGTAAGTCACTATATATTTCATTAAATATTAATCAAAAATACGAATGTGAGGAAGGTGAAATAAATCTATTGAAACAACCAGTCCTCTAAAATGATCTACTTCAAAATATGCCCATTGGTTTTCTCATTAGCCTTAAATTATGAGCTCTTTATTTGACAAGCAGTGTAAATGATGACCAACCAAGGAATGGAGCAGTAGTGATCTTAAATAATTAAAGACAGGATAATCCAGAGCATTTGTTAGAAATATAACTAGGTAACTATCAAATACAGCATACAAATTTATGTTGATTTAGGTTCTTCAGATCTGCCTAGAATGTGAACCAGGACTAATGTGGGGTCAACAACTTTAGCAAATGGTTCCACATTATTGTACTCAGACCAGGCTAGAATTTACTCAAAAACTTCTTAACAATTACTATTCTCAGAACCCTTACCCCATTCTTTAATTGATGTTCTCCCTGGTTGGGACTTAACAATTCATAGTGTGTAGTGTGTAAAATTTCTTGTTGTATAATACTTACATATAATTCTCCTAAACACTAGAATTTATAGTACATAATATTTATAATATTGTAGATGTTATATATGTATATATGTAAATATGTTTGTGCTATTCTATTATACATTTCATCATGTCTAAAATGCTCCTATTCTTAATGTCTCATCTTATCAAAAATAAGGACAACATATTAATTCCATGAGTGTAAGAGTAAAAACATATTTAAAAAACTAATTACATATATCATAATCTCAAAGTTTTAAATGAAGGGGCTAAAGAGATATTACGGATATAGGGAGTGTTTGGAAACACCGAAGTTCAATTCACAGAAACAATAATGATTCCCTGAACACTCAGAGGAAGGTGAACACCGAGCCAGGATAAAGCACTTATCACTACTTGGTGTGCCAACCCCCAATTTTTACCAATGGAAGGAAAGTAATAACATTTACATATTTATTATAATACGATGGGTGCTATTTCTTTGAAGTGCTTTAGCAAGATTAGCTTATTAGTCTTTGAAATACCCCAATGTAATAGTAAGTGTTATTACTCATTCATAAATGGGAAAAAGAAATGAAATAATTTAGCAATGGTCATAGTGTAAAATAATTTTTACAATCAGGATTTGAAGTCAAGATATTAAACTCTTTATACATTACTTAGCTTGATTTTCCGTTCACTCTTTTAGAATGTACTTGATGTAGTATAATTCCAATCAGGTTTATACCAAGGCAAAATGGAGTATATTATAGCTCTTTATATATTTTTTTGTTTTAATATCTCTGTCAGAAGGTGAAAGAAGGAATTTGGAGATAGCACTAGGGCCAATCTCCTTGTGGTGGTTACTTTCACCAAATACACTACACTGCTCAGTACTCAACAAGCAGTCTGGTGTAAGAGTCAGACAAAGTCTGAAAAGATGCATGCTGGAATGGCTTCAAGCATCCTTTGTATGTTTGCTAGTTTGAGTGCAATCTGATTGGACCAGGGAATAATTTGGAGGAGTATGCCAACTTAACTTGGCTCTTAGATGAGACACCTGTCAACACTTGGCAAATGCTCAGAGAATACAGTCATTAAATGACCACAAGATCATTTATATCTACCCAAAGGAAATCAGAATGCAGAAAGAGGTATTATAATTGAAGGAAAGAGCTTTAAAATGGAATCATTTACAATATATTTTTAAACAGAATCATTCTGTGTTTACCAGATAAGCAGACATTAATATTGCTTCTACATTGCTGTATCTCCCCTTCTCAATAGAACATCTGCTCATGTGAGGTTTATAAATATGCTGCCAGACTGATGTATGTGCAGACACAATCATGTTATAATATAGTATTTTTTTAACTAAAAACCATTTAACAAGGTCATTGTCTAGTTTTAGGAATGTGCTTAGGAATGTGACATACTCATATAATTTGAATTTTGTTAATACATTCAGGGATTTAGTCTTCCAGAGATATTGCAATGCCTATATCATAAAAATAATAAAAATAGTTATTTATAAAATGTGCCTAGTCATTTTTAAAATTCATACTAAGTAACCTTTAAAAGGCATATTGGAGATAGTAGCAAAATAAGGGAAGATAAGGACAATCAGCTTATTTAATCTTTTCCATTGTCCCAGTTATTACGTTGGTTTTTTATAATGCACACAGTTGGTATATTAATTTTTCTATGAGTATATAGTGTATTATCAAAACTTTATCAGATTAGAACTATATATATTTATTACTTCCTAATTTTTGTAAGACAAGAGTGAGAACTTGCAGATGTTTAGTCATTAATTGAGGTACTTTTAATTTCATTTGGAAATTCAATTGGAAAAGATCTTCTAAATGAAAAATGCTTGTATTGTTATTGTTCAAACTTGTTTCAAGCTACAGATCGATTCCTTAACCTTTCTCTATCAGAGCGCAGACAACACTCTCATTCCTTAGAAGCCCAAACTGAGAGACGTGATTGTATGTGCTGCAAGACGTAGTCATGGCTATGTCTATGTCTGACTCCACCTCCACATACATGTCTTTATTTCAAGCTACGTATTTCTGTATCAACACCCATAATTGATATCAATATTGATCACTTCGGGTCAAAGAGGATCGAAACAGGATCACTCTTTCAATTCCTCTCTGGGAGACCCAAGATCACTTGATCACTTGACATCCCATTATTCATCCATTTGCTCGAGCGAGCACCAGTAACATTTACATTTGACCCTATCACATGCCAGTGTAGGCCAATGGCATCTGGTTGCTTCAGGAATACAAAGAGCCTCAAACCATTATCATTCAGGGTCTTGACGAAGAAGTCAAGGACTTCTTCGTCAGGAGAAGTCCTGATTGGCAATTCAGGACTTCCATTTGTTCAGGGTCTTGAGGAAGAAGTCTGAACATCTCGTAGGGTGAACCGCCACGTGATCTTTTGACATCCTGTGGGATACAGTCAGTAATGGCTCTAGCCCAGCGGTCATCTTCAAATTACATTGCATGTCCAGCCCATCTGATTTTCGATGCTTTGGCAAAGGAGACAGCGTCCCTGACTCTGGAACAGCAACGGAGGTTGGAACCCCGGATTCCTTCTCTCACTTGAGTGAGGCATGATATTCTAAGCATAGCTCTTTCGATTCCTTTCTGGGAGATCCGAATAGCATTCTCATCCTGCTTTCGTAGGGCCCAGGTCTCCAAGGCATATATTAATGCAGGGAGAATGGTGGAGTTGAAGCCGGAGGTTCAACTCCACCGTTGCCTGGAGCCGGTGCCTGGTTCTTTGTCTTTTTCGCTATTTCTTCAATGCTTTTGAAGGCATCCCATACTACTCTCTTCCTCCTGCGCAGCTCAGGTTTTAGGTCGTTCATCATGTTGACTTCTCGACCTAGGTACACATAACTGCTGCATTCAGAGATGTTTGTTCCTTTGAGAGTGAATGGAGCCTCTGGAACAAGTTCATTTTTCATGAACATAGTTTTGCTGAGATTCAGATGTAGGCCTATCATTCCACATTTTTGGTCGAAGTCAGCCAGCATTTGTGCCACGTGGCTAATATTTGGTGTTATTAGAACGATGTCATCAGCGAAGCATAGGTGGTGCAGTTGCCGACCATCTATCTTCACTCCCATTCCTTCCCATTCTAATTGTCGCATGATGTTTTTGAGGGTGGTGCTGAAGAGTTTTGGTGAAATGATGTCACCCTGCAGAACCCCTTCTTTGACATTGATGATCACTTCTTTGTAAAATGGTGAGATCCTGGTGGTGAATTCGTAATACAGCTCATGAAGCTGTATTGTATTATTAATATCAATATTAATAACTATAATTCCATGCCCTTTGTAAACTTTTAGAGCTATATATCATTTCCTTTGTCATTGTATTTTTATTATTTTAGGTTAAAAAGATAAACAAAACATGAATATTTTATTTTATTTTGGGGGATGGGGCATATTCAGCAGTGTTCACAGCTTAGACAGGGCCTTGCACTCAGGTTATCATACTCAGCACTGTGTATCAAACCTTGTTCTGCTGTGTGCAGTGCAACGCAAGCATTCTACTATGACTATATCTCTCTGGCCCCACAACAAGAAAAAATTAAGCAAAAATTAAATGGGGGTTAGACATGAATGTCATTCTTAACTGCTATTAGTTATAATCTGTCCTTTGACCTCCATGATTTATTTGCATATCATTAACCATGAAAAATGCATGTACTGCCTTATGCAAGGTTCGTAAAATCTCATCATGTTATCCAGTCAACTCAAATTCACTAAATCCTGTTATTTAAAGTCAGGACCAAGAAAAAATTTAGCCTTCTGTGTTTTGTCCATTTATGATATCTATTCTGTGTGTGTGTGTGTGTGTGTGTGTGTGCAGATTGTAATGGGACAGATATTAGAAAGCAGCCACATGCATTCCCTTTTGAAAAGGGGAGAAAGTGGAAGCTGCCAATCAGTCACTGTCCTTTCTGTAATTCAGCTGCTTGTTCCTCCCTCTTGCTACCACACACCTGTTTTTCTTGAGCTTTAGGATGTGCACTGCTTTTTTTGACATCATAGATATAATCATATTTTTGTACTATTTCTAGATATTTCACTCAAGCACTTAGGGTGACAGTGATTTTGTGACAGTTATTGTCAATAGTTTTGTGCTTGTTTATGCCATTGTTTTCTGTGGAGATGACACCTTCTCTGCAGTATTCAAATTCCAAGGACCACTCACAAAACACACTTGTAATTCTTCAAAAGAAGCAGAATACAAAGACCAAACAAAATCTATTTCAGAAACTATTTGTTAACCAGAATAATAACTAAAGTTAAATAGATAATTCTTGAACACAATTGTGCTCTGGATGACTTCTTGGACAGAATTTGGCTTTGATTTTATGAACAAATAAATAAAAAATACAGCTCAAAAATAATGAAGATAATTTAATATATAAAGATAGAAAATTTAAGTACCACATTAAATTTTGGAAATATGTTGGATCTCCACAAAATTACATGTAGTATACTTTAAAATTATAGAGAGATAATAGGTGTTTCAAAAAAAATGACCTATACGGTATCTTCAGATCACATAGAAATAGAATTAGAAACTAGTTTATAGTAAAAAATATAGATATATTTATACTTATGAATATATTATATTTTGTTCAATTATAAATTATACTTAATATGACATGCATAAGCTTATAATAATATATAAAGCACCTCTACGGAATATATATATATATATATATAATATAAATCACCCTACCTATGTATAAGCATATAATACTACTTTGTGCTGTGCTTGGGAGTGTCCCTGCTGGGGTCTGGGCCACTGGGCCAGGGCTCGGACTGTGGAGTGCTGAGCTGCTCCCAGCCCCTCGCGGCTGCTGATTCTCTTGCTCTGGGGGGCTGCTGTGGGTGGGCAGGTCCTGCCTGGGCTCACCCGGGAAGGGGGCCTTGACTCGTGTCATTTCTGCCCTGTGGGCAGAAGCAGAGGGCGGGGCTGGGCTCTTCTCCCCCTTTCCAGAACTTGGGCAACGTGTCTGAAATCTTGTGCCTAAACCACCAGCAAGGTTTTGTGTCTGTCTGTATCTCCCCCCATTGGGACTCACTGACCTGATTCTCAGGAGCTGAGGAATCAGGACTCGTCCAGTGAGGCCACAGGGGACCTGCCGTCGAGGTCAGCTGGGTGCGGCAGCAGCAGAGGTCAGTCACCGCTGGACCTCCAGCACCCGGTGCCAGCCCCCGTGAGCCTGTGCACACCCCCCATGCTCGCCAAGGCAGGGTCTCTGCCAATTCAGCCCCTGTGCCTCTGTTTCTCCCTGAGCCAAGCCCCGCTGTGCCAGGCGACATCTGTGGATCCTGAGAAGCAGGTTCCCCCGCCTTCTCTCGTGGTCGAAGCACTCTGGGAAATGTGCTCGCTAGCTTTTTTAATTACCTTGTTTGCCTTTGACTTTCTTGATTTTCATGGTTTACAATGATATGTGTGTGTGCGCCGTGTTTGGGTGTTGGGGGTCCTGTTTGTGTACATACGCGTGGATGGGGGTGTTCTTTATTTCACCTGTTGGTTCCATGGTCGCATGATCCCCATGAGCTATGGGAGAGATTGGCCAGGACTTGCTCTCTGTCCGCTTTGCTTTTGTTCTCATGATCAGGATTAATGCTTTATTTGGAGGTGTTTAAAAGAGTATGCCTCCCTTACGGCAAGCTTGGCAAGCTGCTCGTGTTGTATTTGATATGCCAAATACCAGTAAAATTATATTAGGTCATTCCCACGACCTAATATAATGGTTTGAGGCTCTTTATGTTCCTGTAGCAAGCCTATGCCCTTGGCTCTACTGGCATGAGACAGGGCATATGGAGCCCGCTCTAGCAAAATAGATGATGAACTGGAAGATTGAATCTCTGTTCAGCATACCTGGGCTGGATTGAAAAAAAACTGCTGCAGGGTGGGTGTCGATGATCCGAGCTGTGATAGGCTCATCTGCTGGATGGAATTCTG